>BSBK01000218.1:852500-1039819 GCA_027943335.1 Chamaecyparis obtusa
TGCACTTACATTTGGTTCTGAACAATTTTCTCCTTTGCACAGGTTTAGGAACACATGCAGCCAATCTCCTAGTGACAAGACATTCACCCTTCTCTGGAACATTCTCAATGTCTTCTTCAATAGCTAATGCAACTCTTTTCTTAGGACACTGCCAACTTCTATGATTAGCTTCACCACAGTTATAACAAGTGCCAGTGAACTCATTCTTCCACCTTCCTCTCTGTCCAGCATTCTTAGTAACTTGTCCACTGCTAGATCCTATATCATACTTAGGATTCTTTGTCACATTACTCTCAGCAACTGTCTCACCAGTTTTACCACCTTGATTCTCATTGTTTTTTTTCCTTCATACTTCCTATTTAGTTTCTCTTCAATCTTTAATGCTATATGATAAGCATCACCAATTTTTGTCATCCACACAATAAGTAACTCTTCCTAAATACTAGGTCTCAAACCATAGATATACCTAGCAACCTTCTCTTTATCAGCTTCAGAATGACCAGTCCTAATCAAGATTCTATAAAACTCCTTGGTATACTCCTGTACTGATTTGTTAGTCTTCTTCAAAGCTTTCATCTTCTTAAACATGTCCAATACATAATCCACTAGAATGAATTGCTTCTTCAACTTTTCAACCACTCGGTTCTACTTAGTGATCTTCTCTTTTCCTCTTCTACCTCTTTCCAACTGAACTTATCACCACCAGATATTTGCATGATCCTTCAACTTAGTCTTTTCAAACCTAACCCTATCAGGATCTTTTATTTCTTCATACTCAAAGTACTCATCAATCTCATTGATCCAGTTAATCAATTCTTTTGGCCTAAGGCTTCTAGCAAATGCAAAAACTTCAATCTTAGGTCTTTTCCCAATCTTAGACATAGCCTTCAGAATTTGATTCTCCTCAGAATCTCTAGCTTCTTTTATAGCTTCTTCAAAATGATCTTCCTCAGATTCATCATCACTATCCTCTTTCAAGGTAGGCTTATTCTTTCTCAATTCCTCTTGTAGGTCTTGCACTTATTTCTACAAAGCCCTAAAATCATCAAGATAGAATTCACCAATAGCTTCTTCTTCTTCAAAGATCTCATGATTTCTCCTCAGAGGCATCTTCAAATCAAGATCTAGATACAAAAGATCCACTCGGCTCCAATAGGAATAGACTTTGCTCAAATAGGAACAAACTTTGCTCTAATACCACTTAATGCAGTCAAGCTCAGTGGATCCAATTAAGGACTGGTTGACCTTGTAGCCAAACTAATATGCAGCAAAAATACACAATAATATCAATAGATATGATATGAAAAAGAAGTCTTTATTCATGAAAACATCGATTACATGCAATGTGTCAAGCTGTAAGGCCTTCCCGGTTACAACCAAATACAAAGTAGGTAATAGTCTACAAGATCACACAAGATTGAAATCTTTTCCCCAACATCAATATCCAGCTAGTTGAGGTTTGCAATAGGCAGCACACTGGTAGGTGCCCAGGAAAGATCTAAACTTATACTCAAACTTCCAAGAAATCTTCCTACTCCTAAGCTCACAGGCTACTAACCTTCCTTCCAACAATCTGATTCCCTAAATATCTACCCAAGCATCCTATAAATATTGATTCCCAACCACAAGTCATCTAATGAAACAATAAACTCTTACAAACAAATATTAAATGCTAAAACATTAGTCGGCTCTCACATAGCCTTACAAAATAAATAAACTATCAAGATGGCCCAAACAGTCATCAACTCCTCATAAAAGAATGCAACATGCCAGATCTAGGTCCCCACATGTCCAATGGTCAATCCATAAATCAAGGAGCACGACCCAAATTAAATGTGCCAGTCGGCCAAGCCGATCTAACAAAATAATCCAATTGGTAAGCAAGAACACCAAGCAACAGAAGAGATAATTGAGCACCAATCGACCAACCATGCCAGGCATGATTGAGCAACGTAGTTATCATCAAGCACCAGAGAATTGATGCCTTTAGTCACCAAGTATTCTTTAGAGACCAAGCACCCCAGTAACCACATAAACTGAGCAACTAGTCTCCCAAGCCGAGCAAGAACTCCACCAAACCAAGATCAAAACCAACAATCTATCTTCAAAGACAAACATATTTTTGGTTGATACAGGATTGCCAAGAATCCTAGGATGCTCTTGCATCACAACTTCAAGGTAAGGTCACCAAACTCACTATCCAACTAATCTTGTATTACTCAACAGAATAATACCAAAAGATTACTGACCTCAACAATTCAATACTCCTCTGACTGTGCCAAACCGCACTAACTCCTTCTTCAGATCTCAATACCAGATCTCAGTACTTTGCATATCCTCTTTCAACAATTTCACTTTCACAATACACTTACATTCATCACATTCTATATTAAAAAAAGGAATACATTCCTTCCTTTATACAACACTCAAGTAATTATAAATGAGTCGGCATACAAATTACAAAATAAAAGTTTCCACACGTTACGTCAAAATTACACAAAACTGTTAGCTTCCAATCAATATAATTCTTCACTCATGCGACCTCAAAGTTTTCATTGTCATCCACATCACTATCAACATGTCTTCAAGTGATCTCTAATTGTGCATAACCAGAATCCATCCCGATTAGGAGATATCATCCGATTTCCACAAACCGCTACTTAGTAACACTGCCTGAATACTGCTTCCACTTATTTGCTTATAACTTCCATGAATAAATGAATTACTATCTACGCTCTTAACCATGATCTAATAATACATCATAGAATAATTCCTCAACTATGCATAGCTTCATCTTCAATATCCCAAGTGCGCTAACTCAAACACTGTCTTCTTCTATGCTAATCTTCAGTAGATCACTGTGTTGACATCAATGACAATCACAGTCATGAATGAAACAAAAACTACTATAGAATGGCTTCTAATACTCCCCCATAGGATATATTCAGCATTCATTCCTAACAGTTTATAGTGGATGCTAATTCCCACCAGATTTTTTACTTATTTGGGTTTCCCCGTAACCAAAATTGTTGTGTTGTGTTAAGTGTTATCTTATTGTGTATGTGCTTAATGTTCTTCTATACTTAATTGGATAAATAATTGAATCTTGTAGATAACTAATTCACCTCCTGCCTCTTAGTTATCTCTTGGGACTATTCCTAACCATTGGTATCAGAGCCAAGTGCCTCGGAGAGAAAGTTTAATAGCTTGCGGTTGATCAGATGGAATTCTTTAGAAAAGAAAGTCCTAAGTTTGATGGAGATAATTATCTAGACTGGAAGAACAAAATGACAACACATTTGTAATGCATTTCTTTTGATATTTTTGAAGTAGCTACTAAAGAAGTTCATATTCCCTCTTTATCAGATCTTGCAAAGGAAGATGCAACTCTTAAGAAAAAGGAGATGTTCACTCAAAATGCTATTTCCAAAGAAGCCCTTATCAGTGCCTTATTTGAAAATGAGTTTTCATAGATCAAGAAAGTAGATAAAGCCTACAAGATATGAAAGTATCAAGAAGACATGCTTGAAGGAGATATCCAAGCTAAGAATGGGCATAGAAAGACATGGAATAAAAAGTACAATACATTGGAGATGCTACATGAAGAGAACATTAGAGCCTACAATAAAATAATTAATGAAGCAGTTTCAGGAATCAAGAACAATGGTGGAGAAATTTTGGAAGAAGACATAATGGATAAGTTGATGACTACTCTGAAAGTAGAATATGAGAGCAAGATAAAAATCCTAGATGAGACAATGCAGTTTTCAAAAGACTTCAGAAGAGAGACCTTAATAAGCAAGATTTCAGCATTCAAGATATCAAGTTTGAGGAGAGAGCCTAAAAGTGAAACAGCCTTGAAAGCTTCAGTCTATGGTAAGAAATCCTTGAACACTTCTAGTAACTTTGATTATGATGATGAGGATAAAGAACTAGATGATTTCATTGCTATGATTGCTAAGAAAGAAAGAAAAGGAAAAGGAAAATATGAAGGTCAGTTACCATTCAAATTCTTTTCATGTAACAAGATTGGTCACTTTGCATCTAAGTGTCCTACAAGAGTCAAGAAGTTCAAAACTAACTACAAGCCCAAGTATACAAAAGAATGTTACTATGTTGGAGAAAGAGTATCAGATGAAGATTTGGTAGAAGATTAAATTAGATTCATTTCTATTGAAGATATAAAGAAAATGTTTGATGAAATGGATATTGAAGATGAAAATAAAGCACAAGAGTTAGCATTAATTTCACAAGCTGACATCAAAACAGACTGGATCATTGACAGCGGTTGTTCACATCACATGACAGGAGACAAAGATAGATTTGTCCATTTGGATAAGTACAAAGATAGCATGGTTAGATATGGAGACAACACTCCTAAACCTATCATATGTAGAGGAGCTATCACCTTGGATGGAAAGAATAACACTGATAATATTCTATATGTTGATAGTTTGTAGCATAACCTACTTAGTGTTGGACAGTTTCTTGACAAAGGATATCAGTTGGAATTCAAAGACAACAAGTGCATCATTAATAACAAAGATGGAGTAATGATTGCATCAGGCTCAAAGGAAAAAGGTAATGGTTTTCTGCTAAATTCATAAGCAAGTTATTTTGTTGCTAAAGTAGATGATAGTTGGTTGTGGCACAAAAGACTATGACACATCAATTTTGACAATATAGTGAAGATAAGAAATGTAAAAGTAGTAAGAGACCTCCCTAGTATTGTAAAACCAGTTGGTACAATATGTAGGGAATGTGTGATGGGAAAACATGTGAGGAATTCATTCAGAAGCAAGCATAATTTGGAAGAGAACAAATTGGATCTAGTGCATTCAAACTTATGTGGACCAACTCAAACAAGATCATACTATGGTGAAATGTAGTTTATTTTATTTTTTGATGATTATTCTAGAATGATGTGGGTTGTGTTCTTAAAAGATAAATTTGAAGCATTTGAGAAGTTCAAAATATTCAAAGCTAAAGTTGAAAATGAGTCTGGATTTTATGAGTATTGTGAAGAACATGGGATAAAGAGATAGCTAAGTGCACCTAGAACCCCTCAGGGGAATGGAATTGCAAAAAGAAGAAATAGGATCATACTTGATATAGTACACACCATCATGATTGAAGGAAAAGTTTCACACACCTATTGGAGAGATGCAGTCAATACTGCAGTCTATACTATCAATAAAATTCAATTAAGGCTAGGCACAACTAAGACACCTTATGAGTTGTGGTTTGGGTATGTACCTATATTAAAATACTTCAAAATCTTTGGAAGCAAGTGCTACATCAAGAGAGATGAAGTTATTGGGAAGTTTGATGCAAGAAGTGATGAAGGTATTTTTCTTGGTTACTCTACTAAAAGCAAATCTTATAGATGTTTTAACTTAAGATTAAAGAAGATCATTGAAAGTTCTCATGTAAAGATTGATGAAAATTTTATGATTCAAGAGAGATATCATGATTATGCACCTATGATTGAAGAAGAACCTAGTCCTATTAGTAGATAAATAGTTGTTGAAGAAATGTTTGGAAGCATTGATGTATTATTCAATGATCATAAAACAAGTGAAGAAGAATCATAGAAGATAGATGAGAGAGTCACAGCTAATGTTCCAAAATTCACATCTAGATACCATTTAAAATAAGATATCATTGGAGATCAGAACAACAAAGTCATGACAAGATCAAAGGCAAAAAGTTCAATAGTTGATGAAGCGGTATGTTTACTTTCACAAAATGAACCCTTAAGTGTTGAAGATGTGTGTAATGATTGAAATTAGCATGAAGAAATGAAAGAAGAGCTAGATCAGATATTTAAGAATGATACATGGGAATTGGTCACTAGACCTAGTGACAAGAATGTGATTGGAACCAAGTGGATATTCTGAAACAAGATGAATGAAGATGGAATAGTAGTAAGAAATAAAGAAAGACCGGTAAGTAAAGGATATGCACAAAGAGAAGGAAATGATTATTCTGATACATTTTCCCCTATAAGAAGATTGGAAGCCATAAAGTTATTTCTAGCCTATGCAACATTCAAAGACTATAAAGTATATCAGATGGATGTCAAGTCAGCATTCCTGAATGGAGATTTGAAGGAAGAAGTATACATAGAGCAGCCTGAAGGATTTACTTTATTAGACAAACTTGATATGGTATGTAGACTAAAGAAAGCCCTTTATGGACTTAAGCAAGCCCTTAGAGCATGGTATGAAAGACTAGATGGTTACTTGACTAAGATTGGATTCAAGAAAGGAGCAGCAGATTGTAACTTATTCATAAGAGAGACACCTGAAGGATTATTACTAGTTTCTATTTTGGTTGATGACATTATTTTTGGTGGTAATGACAAGCTTAGTGCATAATTTGCTAAAGATATGTAGAGAGAATTTGAAATGAGCATGATTGGACCTATCAAGTACTTTTTGGGACTAGATGTGCAGCAGACAGACAAAGGTATTTTCATTAATCAATCTAAGTATGTGAAAGAAATATTGAAGAAGTTCAAGATGGATGATTGCAAGCTAGTAAGTACCCCTATGATAATAGGAAGCAAGCTTTCAAAAGAAGATGATTCTATCTTATGGCAGTAAAGAGGATATTTAGATATTTGAAAGGAACTATAGACTATGGTTTATGGTATCCTAATTAGGAGAATGTAGAGCTTCATGTATATATAGATGCAGATTGGGTAGGTTGTGTGGATGATAGGAGTACCTCAGGAGTAGCAGTATTTCTTAGAGATATATGTGTTACTTGGATAAGCAAGAAGTAAAATTGTATCTCTCAGTCCATAGCAAAAGCAGAGTATGTAGCAGCAGCATTAAATTTTTCTACAATTATGTGGATCAAATAGATGATAAAGGATTTTGGAATTCAAATTGATTACCCTATTATTATTCATTTTGACAACACTAGCACTATCAATATGTCAAAGAACTCTATGATGCATGCAAAGACAAAACACATTGAGATAAAATATCACTTCCTAAGAGAGAAAGTTGCAAAGAAAGAAGTAAAATTGGATTATGTGAGCACAAAAGAAAAGCTAGCAGACATATTCACAAAGCCTTTACCGAAGGATACATTTGAGTATCTCAGGGAGAAGCTGGGAGTAATTCCCTTTCCTAGATCTGAATAGATTTTGTAGTAATGCATCAGTCCTCAGTGACTAATGAATGGTTGACTACTCTACTTCAGGAGTAGTACCTATGCTTTTTTTTTTTGGCACCCTTTGCCATTGATGTCAAAGGGGGAGTATTTACATATAGCCATGAAAAAAAAAATAGTTGAGGAGTATGAGCTAAGGGGGAGTATACAATAAGAAGATACAGCAAATGATATTCAGAGCATTCAGGAGTAGATGGAGGATTCATCCTTGGGGAAGTTTTGTTGAGGAAATGGAGAATTTTATAAAATAATTGTACATTTGGATTGGTGGTGTTTTTCATTCCATATGTTGCCATCAATGCCAAAGGGGGAGATTGTTGGATATTTTCCAGCAAGCCAATGTTGACTGTATGTTTATTATTGATGACAACATATGGTAATAAGCATGCATTTAAGTCTTATGTAGAGAGCCTTGAGCATATATTTCTTAGATATGTTATTAGCATGATATCATAGACATAGAGGTTGATTCTGAGTACAGATAGTTGTGTAGTTGTTTGTTTCAGTAGTGTTCCTGATAGTGTTACAGGCAGAGCTTTGTATGTAATTTTTAGTATGGTTATGATGGAGCCTTGCACGATTATATTTGTGTAGAAGACATGTTTATGATGCTATGTTCATGGATTTGGAGTCATTTGTGTATTTGAAGTTGAGTTATGTTTTTTCTATTTGCCAGTTACAGTTTCCTGAGTTTATCTGATGGAGCCGACATTGTTTATATTGTTGTAGTAGTTGTGCCTATCATTTTGATATGCGTGTTTGGTCTCATGTTTGGTGATGAGTTAAGAATGTTTGGTTAAGATCACATAACATATTTCAGCATGAGAATAAAGTTTCAATTAATTTGGTGGAGCTGACTGTGTGAAGCGACGTGTCTACTCAAATTGAGTCGTGCGGTCCTATTTGTGTTGCGTGCTTGGTTTAGCCATTGGAGATGTTAGAAAAGAGTTATGTTTTTTATCTAACATGATTTCAAGGAAGTTCTAATAGGATGACTTGACTATATTATTTGCAGAAAGATATTTATAGCCAGTCAATTATGATTTCTAAGTGTGACTGTGATTGTGATTGTAAGAGCATAGCAGAAGATGCAAATGTACTGAGACAGTCATCAGTTAAAGATCTATGTGAAGAAGAAGAGAGTATATGATATTCATTGGAACTGATCAAGACAGCAAGTCCACATTCCAGTTCACCAAGATCTAGAAATAGTGTGTATCTATTATGCAGAAGGTTGTAGCCTTCACCATTTGAGCAGTGTGTTCCCAGACAATGTGTCCTCACCTTTAACAAGGTTAATTGTAAAAGACTCCTAATAGGGTCCGACCTTTGACCAAGTCACTGTACTTCATGCATTATAAAGATCAACTCCTAACAAGGTTGTAAGATCTTCTAATAGGAATCATTATACTCTAGTGCAGTTTATAGTGGGTGCTAATTCCCACCGAGGTTTTTACCTATTTGGGTTTCCCCATAACCAAATTTGTGACATTGTATTAAGTGTTATCTTATTGTGTATGTGTTTAATGTTCTTCTATACTTAATTGGATAAAGAATTGAATCTTGTAGATAACTAATTCACCCCACCACCCCCCCCCTCAGTTATCTCTTGGGACTATTCCTATATATATGTGTGTGTGTGTGTGTGTGTGTGTGTGTGTGTGTTAGTTAATAATGTTAATTTATACTATGACTTAATTTAGCTAAATATTATTGAGTTATTAATGTTAATTAATTTAAAATTGATTTATTTAGTTATCATGAGATTATATTATTTTGGTAATTTTTAAACCTAGAATCAATTTATTTTTAAACATTATAAATTGATTTGCTTTCTGTTGGAATTTAATTTGATAATGTAATTATAGTTTGATTAATGATTATTTAATAAATTAATTTATATAATGACTCTTTACAAATTACTTTACTATTTTTTAAATTTCTATGTATGTGTTGGATTACAGAGAGGGGGGGTGAATCAGTAATCCCTAATCACAAATACTTTAAAAAAATTCTCTGATTAACTCAGTAGAAGCTTGATAAAAATACAATTCACTATTTACCAAAATCAGTAAATAAACTATAACAATCAATAGATCATTCACACAAATAATTCACAATATGTAACACTAATATTTAACGTGGAAACCATGTTAAGAGATTTCTCTGTTACAAATGCTAGTAAGAAGCAGTAATAAAATTGATCTGTAAATTTGCAACTATCTTTTCTCAATCATATCCTTGTGCGCTCTTTTGTCTTCACTTTAATTCTTCATTATCCATTGGCATCAACACTTCATCAAATCCTTCTTTTCCCACTCAGAATATATTTGTTCCTTATTCTCAACAATAGTCGGTAACCCTTCAACTATTTAGTTTTCCAGCCATTTGTCCATATAAGATCATCCTTTATATAGACATATTTTGGCCTCTTAATCTCATCTATTCCATTTTCCTTTATTCAATCTTGACCGTTCAATTCATTATGCCTTGAAATTGAATCTCAATAACACATTTTATTTTCACCTAGGAACTTAAACTTTTTATAGAAACTTGTTGCATCTCTTTTTTCCACTTAGATCGCATCATAGATCTTCACCTTGAATTTTCCTATCTATAGGTCTCCTGTAACTAAATTTTCTCATCATCATGATCATCCAGCTCATCATAGGTAATCATTAAATGTCGATTCAATCCTTATTTTATATGTTTCCTCGCTCGATGTTCTTCATTAGGATTTTGGTTACATCACTTAGTGTCTTGAGTTCCTTTTTATTTACTAACTGACCTTTCTTTTTACCTTTACCTTACCAAGTGACATATCTACTCAATAGCCAAAAAAACTTTACTTACCAAATTTTCAAATCTTCATCACCATGCTTTACTGACTTAACATAATCATATGTTAGGTAGAAAATAGTTATATCAAACAATGAACATAATCTAATCATTGTTTGATCTGTATCAGTTGCCCAATTAAGTTCTTCCACTTCTCAACTTCTCATTTCTTCTTCTCCTTAACTAATTCATCTTATATCATTACCGAATGATATGGAAACATAATATAAACCAAAAATCAATTGATTTACTTCAATAAAAAGAAAATAATTGATCTAACCTTTTCTACTATCATGTTTTCCTCTGATCTATGTCAGTCTTCATCATCAGCTCCATCAGATAATCAATCTTCAACATTACTATCAGTTGTACTAAAAATCTTCCTCTTTGGCATTGATGGTAACACTAACAAATTCAATGTTCAATTGATAATGGTATCCTTCATTGTCATTTATATTTTGTGCTCCCTCTAATTTTTAGCTTTTCCTTTTATGTTCTTCTTTATTCTTTCTCTTTCTTTTAGTACCACTTTCCATTCAGATTTCATTAGTAACATTCTCTTATTCATGTCAATCATCTCCCTTCTAATACTCATCTCCCTCTTTGATATACTATTCTTAAATATTTTTCTCCCTCTTTCAATAAACATATCCTTCTTACATCAATTGACTTAATTAGCTCATTTCGATAACATTCTCCCTCTTTGACAACAATGCCAAAGAAATATAAACTCATCAGATTATACCTCAAATGCATATATTTTCCATTGCAGTCATAAACATCCTTTTTCACAACTTCAAGCTTCACCTAAAGAGTGAACACTAGCATCAACTCACAAGATAGATATTCTATTGAGTCCTTGAATTTTGTAGCATGCATCTTTCCTTAATGAACATTAGATAGGGGAAGAACCCTTAACTTACCTCAGAGATACTCAAAAGCATCCTTAGTAATGGTCTTGTAAATATATCATCTATCTATTCTTTAGAATTCACATATTCCAATGTCACATGCTTATCTTGTACTTTCTCTCCCAAGTAGTGATACTTGATAGATATATGCTTTTTCTTTCAATGCATCATAGGGTTCTTTGATATATTAATAGCACTGGTATTATCACAATAAATTGTAATAGGATCAATAATATATTCATGCATACTTTCCAATAGTTGTTTGATCCATACAATGTTAGAACAATTCATACATGCTACCACATATTCAGCTTCGTCATTAGATTCTGAAATACAACTTTGTTTCTTGCTTAACCATGTCACTAGCCTTTCTCCTAAAAAGAAAGCTCCGCCACTAGTGATTTTTTTGTCATTAATATTTCCAACCCATTCAGCATCAGTATATACATTGAGATCAAAATCTTCTCCTCTTGTGTATAACAGACCGAAATCTTCAGTCCCTTTTAGATATCTGAATATTCTCTTAACTGTAGACAAATGTGTCTCCTTTGAGTTTGTAGAAAACCTTGCAACAATAGCAACTGAATGTTCAATATCAGGTCTACTATGTACAACATATTGTAGTTTACCAATCATGGATCAATAAAGTGTCTCATTCACTTCCTTAGTGTCATCTTCCTTAGACAATTTACAACTAGTAGCCATCAATATTCCAACTGATTTTGAGTCTTCCATATTGAATGTTTTCAGGATCTCCTTGATATATTTAGATTGAGTTATGTGGATCTCTTCCTTTACTTGTTGAATTCGAAGTCCACTAAAGAATTTAATCTCTCCTATCATAGACATCTAAAATTCCTTTCTCATCTCTTCAGCAAATGACTTAGACATTATCTCATTTCCACCAAATATAATGTCATCAAAAAATATCTCAGCAATCAAAATTTCATCAGACTTATCACATTTCAAGTATAAATTATTTCTATCACTAGTCCTTTAAAATCCAATCTTAACTAAATATGAGTATAGTCTTTCATACCATGCTCGGGGAGCCTACTTCAATCCATATAAAGATTCATACAGTTTGTAGACCATATTCTTATTGTTCTTGTCAAAAAATTTATCAGGTTGTTCAATGTAGACTTCTTCTTCAATAATTCCATTCAAAAATGCAAATTTAACATCCATTTGATAAACTTTGAATCCTTTGTAAGAAGCATATGCAAGTAATATTCTCACACCTTCTAATCTAGAAACAAGGGAAAAAGTTTCACCATAATCAATACCTTCTTCTTGTGCATACCCTTTGCAAAATAATCTTTATTTGTTTCTAATCACATCTCCTTTCTCATTGAGTTTATTTCTGAAAATCCATTTTGTTCCAATCACATTCTTGTCTTTAGGTCTCGATACCAGTGACCAAGTGTTATTCTTTTCAATTTGATCAATTTCTACTTTCATAGCATTCATTCAATCTTCATTTTCTTGTGCATCCTTCACTAGTCTTGCCTCAAATTCAAAAATCAAACATGTGTTTTCTTTCAACTTACTTCTTGTCATGACTCCTCCATTCTTGTCTCCAATACTTCTTCTTGGTGAGTGGTTTCTTCTCATATATTTTTCTAATACAAGTTTGGAAGATGGTTCATCATTATTTTCATCTCTCAATGGAGTCTCACCTTGTTCATCAGTTTCTACTTGTTGCTCGGTTGTGTCAACATAATTACTATCTTTAACATAAATAAATCTATTATAATCCGCAAGTTCCTTTTTACTATCCTCTTCATTCCTTTCTGCAAATTCATCAACTCTTACATTTGCACTTTCAACAATTTGTTAGAATCCTTGATTAAACATTTATATGCTTTTCTCTTGATGAATAACCAAGAATTATTTCTTCATCTCCTTTATAGTCAAATTTTCCATTTCTATAATCTTTCGTATGTAACACCTACTTCCAAAAATTTTGAAATAACTTACATTCAGTGTGTGACCAAACCATAGTTCATAGGGTGTTGTTTGTACCTTTCTTCATCTGTATTCAGTTGAGAGTATAAATTGCAGTACTTGTAGCTTCTCTCCAAAATGTTTGTGCAACCTTCTTATCAATCAAAAAAGTTCTAGAACAGTCAACAATTGATCTATTCCTTCTCTCATCTATCTCATTACAAGCTAGAGAATGGCATACCCATAAGCAAAACACCAACCTACAGCCAAAAGGCAATAACATCATACCTGAGCCCCCAAACCCAAACACCGGCATAGATTACATTGATCCATAGGAAAACCAGAGCCCAAAAAACCATAACCCATATACAAAAAGTAGCACCCTTTAAACTAGAGAACATAAACAAGCTCAGGGCCGTCATTAAGAGTAGGGGGTGCTAGCTACAAAAAACCACCAGCCGACTAGCATGTAGATAAAGACATAGCATCAAAAACTAGAGTCGTCACCAAGAATAAAACTGCAACATTCAAACCCCTTTGTGTCGCCCTCTTTTGCATCTTGGCACATCAACATACACAGCCCTATCACTGAGAGTAGCCTTAGCTTCCATATGGTTCAAAGCCATCTTCAACACCTCAAACTTCTACCGAATATCATCACAATAAGCTCATTTGTCAACCTTTCCCCACCAGCGTAAAAATGGCACCTTGCCAAACAAAATCCCATCCGCTTCATCTTCAAAGTATTCCATGTAGTTGAAACCCTACCTTGGGTAAGCCCATTCCAAAATAGACTCAAGCCATAATAAAATTCCTTTGTCAAAAAGGCATTCCACCAAATTCTTCACCCCCAACTCTGAAACTTCAAACTACAAAGCCCACGTAATGAACATTGAAACCACATCTACATTTGAGTGCCATTTCCACCTGTACTCTTGAAATTGGGAACCAAGCATGTCCAAAGCAGTGAGGACCAAATCATCATCCTTAAGAATCAACAAACCCTTCATGCATTCCTTACTGATCAGACCCGCAAAGGATTTATGCTGCTTAGCAGTCCCCACTGAGAAGGTAGCCTCCATGAGCACACCACGAGCCACCACACCTGTAAGAGAAAACAAAAAAGGGCAGAACAAAACCACTATTGAAATGAAGCCATTTCCAATTTAAAGCTTTGAGGGCCATAAAACCACTCCACACATCAAAAGGCTCACTCGTGCCAGCCATCAACCCAAAGTAAGAGACACAAAAAAATCAAGGGAAAAGGACACGGCCAAAAAGCATAGGAAATAATGAAGAGATCATCCTACAATAGCTGACACCACCATACACCGATGTCAGCATAACATGAAACACCCCCAACCCTAGCCATCAATGGCAAACATCACATCCACTAACTATAACCTGCGGCCAGCTGAAACAATCATCAATAAATGTTTTAAAAACATGCTCCAAATTAGTCGCCCACTTGGAGACCACATCAACTTCATGATTCCCTTCATGCAAAGTGTGGCTCAATTTAAAATCATCAAAGAAGAGCAATTTATCATGAATAATAGTAACAAGGTTTTTAAGATGCCAAGCATTCATCATTCGATTACATAAAGCATTAATAATCACCTGTGAGTCCCCTTCTAAATGCACCTTTTTCACATTCAATTTAATGCCTAAACAAACAACTAATAGAGCAACCCTCATCTTGGCTTCATTGTTTGTGCCATCAAACAATTTTTGAGCTGCGTAAGCTATGATATTGTCATTCCTATCTCTAGCTATAGCACCTACACCAAAGGGCCCCAGATTACCATAGGAAGTCCCATCAAAATTAATCTTCACCCATCCATCATCAGGAGGTTCCCACTTAATCTCCTTCAAGACATTCTGGCCCCCTTTTGATAGGTAACCATCGTGCCATTTCAAGTTCAGCCATTCAATATGTAGCCTTCTATCCTCCGTATTATAAACCATAGGTCCCTAAGAAGAAAAAATAGCAGCCTTCATCACCTCTTCTATGGACATAAAAAACCTCACTTTCAGCCTTTCCATAGATTCAAATTTGTCAAGGAATATCCTTCAATTCCTTTCCTTCCATAACTCCCAAATGATAATTGAAGGGCAAACATACCAAAGAGGGGCCAAGGCAGACTTCACCTTGGGCAATGGCCAACATTCAAACATTTCCCTTATAGATTTGGGGAAGGGGCCATACCAACTTAATTTGAATCTAATGTAATTACAACATTCATAAGCATGAGAGAAATTAAGAAGCAAATGGTCCACATCCTCACAGGAACCATTACAAAGAACACACATAGTCGGGCCTGTTATCACTTTTTTAAATATTTTTTTTCGCTCCGCATTTTTGGCTTGGGTTTCCTCCCTCATTTCCAAACCCTAGGTTGGTTTGTTCCTTTTTGTATTTCCGTGTTACCCTTTTTTGATTCACTAAAGGGGCTAATTCACATGTGCCTTTAACCTTTTTAAGTCATGCGTTTGTGGTTAGAAAGTTGTTAGCCCCCGTCCCCCTCTTCTCCTTTTTATTTCTCCAGGCCTAGGTTTTCGGTATATTTTCCTAAAGTTCTCACTAAAGCAAAATGAGTGGCTGTCATTACACCGCAAGACCCCGATTGTCAATTTTCTCTAACATGCGATATAGCGATGAGTTGCCACCTGTCTCAAAGGTGGGCCTGACTGGAGGAAGAGTTTGCGGACTTTAAAGGGCGGAGAAGATCTACGGTGGTCGTTATACCGTTGATCCGAGATGCTTGCATGTTAAGCTTGCGGTATAGCGATGGCCATCCGATCTTCTATGTTTGAAAAGGATTCGGTGGGTCCTAACAGTGCCAGGTCACTATAATTCTTGTGGTTCTTATTGGTTCTCAGAAAGCTAGGTGGCGGCTGACGCATTTTTAAAAGATGGTAAAGGATAGTCAGAAGGGACCCGCCCGTATGAAAACATGGCACAATGTGATTTGATTAATAGAAGATGATGTGTTTATTTGTGGGGTCATGTTTTCCAAATGGGTTAATCTTCAGTTTGATCGAACGGTTCTCGTTATACCGTTGATCAAAGATGTGCAGAGTTTAAGTTCACGGTATAGCGATGACCGTCCGATCTTCTTAGAGACTTAAATGCTCAGTGGGCCCCTTGTTGCGCCAGTTCACTTTGACGTGTTTATTTCTTATTGGTTGGATGACAGCTGTGATCTGACTATTTTCAAAGTGCTCCGAGTTAGAAAGGGAAAGGGACTGGGCCCATTTGTCATTTTTTTGCTACGTGGCTTGTTTTGATTTGATATGTGCCCGCTTATGTGTCACCATGGGACCTTAGTTTTTTAGATGATTAAAATGCTACAAGATCCCATGGTTGTCGTTAAACCGTTGGGATGAGATGCTCAGGTTTTAAGTTTGCGGTTTAGCGACAACCGTTGATTTGAATAAAGAGATGAAAGCCTTTTGGTGGGTCCTCTGTGTTAGATTTATTAATGAGGTGGTCATTTTGATTGGCCACGGATGATGTTGACGTGTAAAGATCGCTGCTCGGACCAGGATGAACTTAAAGAATTTATTTCTGCACATGTTAATTTTGAAATGTTCTCGTTGGTCGAGAACTAGCTTGCTAAAGGTACTATAGGATTTTGCTGATAAGATTTTCTACCACCCGATGCACTGAAAATGAAATATATCAACGGCTTGAATTTGAATTTTTCTCTTGAATGATGTTTTCACGTCCAGTGAGTGATAGGGCCGCCAACCTCAGTAATGGTGGAATAAATTTGTTACGTGCAGGAGAATTGTGAGTTGTTAGCAGATGTTATATACTAGAATCTAATTAATCTTTTTCTTCACTGTTCTCTTGTGTTCTCCGGCGATAATTTTTCCATGCAGTGCTTTCAAGCGGAAGATTTTTCAGGTGCCTGGTAGGTTTACTCTTGTGTTCAAGTCATTTGAAATTTGTAAAACTTTGTGGGGTTTTCTTTCATATGGTCAATTGATATTGTTTGAAGTTTTATTGGGAATTCATATCTTAGTAAGAAGCCCTATTTTCAAAATGCCGCCCAAGAGAAGTTTTTCTGCTCAAACAGAATATATTAAGAGAGGAATTTTTGAGGATTTGATGCAGTTGCTCCCATTTTCTGATAATGGGGCACAAAGAGTAAAAGAGCTCACTCTGAGACATCCTAGAGATTCAGTTGTAGGGGGTCTCTATGACAAAGGGAATTGGATGAGAGATGCTAAAGTGGGTGATAAGCACAATGGTCTTATTCTTTTTAAATCAGCATATTCACAAAGGAACACTTGTGCGCCCCTTAGTAATGTATGGCAGTTTGACATTGGGAGGTTGGTATGCCCTGGGGTTTTCATGGATGATGAATTGTTAATACAGATTGCTAAATTTTATGATCCTGTGACAAGATGTGTCAAGGATGTAAGCGGAAGAGACCTGATAAGCATTATCGAGGATGAGATTAGATAGGTTTTCTCATTAAATGAACCATCTATGGGGTTGGAAAAAATAGATTTCATGGAGTTCACTAAGATTTATGAGGCACAGAAGGACTATCTAAGGGCAGGACCTCTAAGGCAATATTTTGATCAGATAGGATCAATGTGTGCTGTCAGTTCAAGTACACCAGAGCCCATCAGGTTAGATTTATTCAGTAAAAAGGCACAGGAAGTTTATAAGTCTTTATCTTTGATCCTAGGGCATAATGAGAAGACTCATATGCCAGTACCTTTTATGTTCATGATGGTGTAGTCACTCCACCGCCAGCTTGCCCTCATTTTTGACTTTGCTTCTCATTTGGCTGAAATAATTCATGAAGGATTAATAGGAATTAAGAATATGAAGGTCTCTAGACCATTCGGGTGGTACTCGATGCTTATGCACATGTTTTTGTATAAGGGTGAGAAGTTTTTTGGTACAATGATGAATATTGAGAAGGAAAGATATGGAGAGACTCTCCCAGTGCAATTGTGGACCACAGCCTTGTCCTGGGACAGAACTGATGCTAGTTATATTGCCTTTGATAGGGATTTTGCATCGGGGCTTAGGTCTCTTTTATTTATTGATAATCCAAGAATCCCAAAAGATTTATTAAGATTGATTAGGCCGATGGATTACTGCAAGGACATTACCATTGTCCATAATTTTGGAGACATCATTTTGTATCCAGTCTCCACAGTGTTTAGAGTGTATGGCAGTAAGGTGGCACCTTGTATTTTTCCATATCAGGTCCCATTGAAGCTAGGATATGCTGAGATCTTAAGACAAATTGAAAATTTGCAAGAAACCACACTCACTGGCAAAGGTAGAGGAACTTTCTTTCCTGATGTAACTCTGGCACATCAGTATGTAATTACGAAAGGAGGATGGGTGCACCTGCATAAGGTTTTGCAACCCTACAGAATGTCAAAGGCAGTGGTGAGGTGTGCAGATATAGAGGGTTTCCTTTCAGGCATGTTCAAAGATAAGGTGAGGTGTGCTCTTATTGAGCATCAATTTAATTTTCCAGAAGACATAATAAGAAATGAGTTTAACCTTCAAACTCAGGAAATTAAGAAAGAAAAATGGGTGATTTATAACAAGTCTATAGGTTTTATTCAGAACTTTGATAAAACTTATGATCCATTGATTAGTTTTGAACCATGGGCTAGAAAGGTTAATGTCCTTATGGAGAATTTTGAGGGACTCATGAGTGTTGTAAATGAGAAAAGGGTATCTGTGACTAAGACAGATCCATAAAAGGCTAGGCAGATCTTAAACCAGTCCAAATATATGAAGTTGATCCCTAAGGGGGTGTATATAGTACAGAAGAGGAGTGGACATACTATCCTTCTGACCTCACAACAAGGAAGTGAAGATGTTCCTTCCACTTCAAGAGGGAAGAGACCACTTGGTGATCCAGCAGTGCAGGCACCTTCCCCAAAAAGGCAAAAACAAGAGGAAAAAGGATCGACAGAGGAGATTTACTCTCCTTCTCAATCCCCTATTCAGTTGGATGAGCATGGGGTGGCAGAGCAGCTGGTGCAGTTAAGGGATGAAGGAAATCTTTTTATTTTTAATGAAGATTTGCAAGAGGGAATGCCAAAGGCACCTATGGAGGTGGCCATGGATCTCACAGTAGAGGAATTTGAGGGTAAACAAATAGACCCTATTCTAAAATAGGCAAGTGACTCTTTCCTTGCCGATGATGATTTTGTTAAAACCAGGGCCTTCTCACAGTTCTTATGGAGAATGAAAATCAATCAGTTTAAGGAGATTTGTGAGAAGAAGGAAGAATCCCCTGATAAAGATGTGAAAGAAATAGAGGAGGAGACCAAGGCACAAATGGCTAAACAATTTGAGAAGATCACTCCAGAAGAAGGGAGAGCCATGATTCATACAGCAGGGATTCTGATCCTACCAGAATGGGACATTGCTGATGCCATTGTTTTTGACCAAGTAAGGAAGAGCAAGGTAAAGACCCTAACTACACTAGAACAGGCTAAGCAGGTAGCTAGGGGAATTACTTTTTTTAAAGATCATGCTGCTCTGGTCATGTGGTCTTTAGATAAAGACAAAAATAAAGGGAAGAAGAGTGATTTCTCCACAGGGTATACAGGGAGCCTAATGGTTCAGAGAGTGGGAGAAACATCTGGTGTGGAGGCCTCTAATTTGATTCTTGAAACTACCAAGTTCAATGTTAGTGTGGCAGAGAAGGATGCCAGAGAAAAGGAAGAGCTTAGGCTCAAATTTGAAATGGTCCTTAAATCTTATAATGAGCTCAAAGTTGAGCTAATTCAAAAGGACAAACTGATTGTCTAGTTATTAGGACCACAGGACCAAAGATCTCCTCAATTAGCAATTTCTAATAAGCCTGCGGTGGCTTCATCTTCAAGCCCAATAATTAAATTTCCACCCTCACCACTCCCAGAAATAGATATGGATGCAAGGGTTGCTTGGGAGAAGCTGAAGCTGACAGAGGAAACAAATAAATTGAGGGAAATCAGGGAACAATTGGAAAAGGAAAGGAATGAGAACGCAAAGGCCACAGCTTTAGTAAATTAGAAATATGAAGAAAAAATAGTAGGGGTGATTATGGAATTTGCAGTAGATTTAAAGCCTTCTATTATACATGGCCATATGGATAAATTAATTTCTTTGCTTAAGGTTATTAATAAAGAGAAGGATGAAATGGCTCCAGTTTTGAAGAGATGGATTGAAAGGTCTCCCAATGTAAAACTATTTCGTATGTTATCAAAGGGACAGGAGGACCCTGATCCTTTAATAAAGCCATTGCATTAAATTGTGAAGAAGTTGGTGCATTTCAACATTTTTATGGATATTTTTATCAGGAGGACAAGTATGTTGAAATCTGAGTTAATGCTTTCAGGTTATGAACTGGTGCCTCCTATTTTTACAGACAAAGGAGAATTTAAGGAAGCTTATCAGTGGAGGGAGGAGTTAGATGGACTCCTCACAGAATGAATCAATAATGTTTTAAGAGATAATTCTTCTTTCAGTGGCACAATTAAAATGTTGATAAATGCCAGGTTAATGTTTGACACCATTCAACAGAAAATCATACAGATCATTAGTGAATGGGAACAGTTGTCTACCGAGAAGGATGAATTTGTTAAGTTTGAGTTCCCGAGTGAAGAGGTGTATAATAAATGGAGATCTTAGTACATGCCAGCTGTGGAGAGTGAAGATACACCGCCAGCTTCATAAAGTAGATCAGAATAGTAAATTTTGAGTCATAAGGGTGGTTGAGATATGAGGAAATATTCATTACAGAATGGACAGCAAATATCACAGATCAGATTTGTTAACAGCTGCCCAAAGATTGCATTAAAAGACGTGAAGAAGGTCAGCTCAACTGCATTTTCCTCGCCATTGTGACTGAGTGTATTTATTGTAAATTTTGTAGTTGTTGAAAAGTTTTAGGGTTGATATTTTGTAAACCCTAGAATGACCGGAAGCTTATTGCATTTCCTTGTATATAAAGGATTTCCCATGGTCATTCTAGGTATTGAGTAAGTTAGGTGTAAGAAGAAAAAAAGAATTCTAAAGCCCTGCTACTCAGTCGAGGATTGTAAATTTGCATGATTTTGTCAGGATAATAGAGAAGTGATACAAGTTGGCACCATTATCCAGTAAGTTTGTTATTCAGAATATGATGTATGTAAATGATCATGGTTATACTTAATACAAATATCAAATCTTTATCTCTCCATTGTATTTGTTCTATGAATCTTTAAGCCTATTTTAGGGTTTATGTGTATGTATCTCGCTTTGAGTTCTGACCTAGGGTTGGATTAAATATTACTCAAAGTAAAGTATGTGTTCATTGAATTCGCATAAGGATTATCTGTAAGTAGGGAAGAGTTGGGGTATTTGTATTTACGATTCAAAAACCAGTTGTTCTCAAAGTTGTTTTGGGATCCTTTCTATTTTCTGACTCTATTGCCCAATGGATAAGACACTGGCCTGTATTCTCCTATCTTTGTTCTGAGAAGGTGATTCAGATTTCAAAGTCCCAAAATCTTAAAATCACTACCAGTATTTTTATTTTTATTTACTTTTATGTATTGTCCTACCCAGTGATGGAGGATCAATGAACAATAGGTTGTTGTTTAGTATTCTCTCACTATTTTCATCTGTTGAAAGATCCAATAAAGAAATAAGGGGCAAAGTTAAGACTATCAGTTAAGAGTTAAATACTATTGGATCAGGTGTACCCACCTTGGTTTGACAGAGCCAGAAGCAGAAGAGGGATTATCCATCCCTATAGTTGGTCCAGTTGCCTATAGATTGCCCACATTTGGAACTAACCAGTCCTTAATATCCATCATAGGCATATTGGTGTCTCTTTGAGTGTAAACTCCTTTCCAGGAACCAACAGGGCCAAAAAAACCAAATCTTTTATGCCTTTCCCTTGTTAAAATCCTTCCATTAACAGCCAACTGAGTAAAGGAACCAGCCTTAGGAAGACAAGCCTGATTCCAACATAGACTAGTCGGCCATCCCTTCATCTCCTCCTGGAGATCCAAAGCCTTATAACCTATTTTAATAGAATAAGATCCTGAAGAGGAAGCACACCACACCAACCTATCATCAACTAAAGAAAGGAAAACTTTTCTAGAATGGAACACTTCCAACATCAATAATTTCTTATCCTCAGTAAGAGGGAGGTTATCCAAACATTTCCATGTCCAAACTGGCCCGCAACAAGATTCCTTGCATTCAATATAATCTGCAACCTTATCTCCCCAAAAATCCACCATCACACCATTGAGATTAGAAAACTTAGCATCAGAGAGCACCGGGGGATAATTATTCCAAGAGACCGACCAAAAAAGGGCCTTCCTATCATTCCCTAGGTTCCAAGAGGTATGGTCAATAAAGA
Source organism: Chamaecyparis obtusa (assembly GCA_027943335.1). NCBI lineage: Eukaryota > Viridiplantae > Streptophyta > Pinopsida > Cupressales > Cupressaceae > Chamaecyparis > Chamaecyparis obtusa. Next base: position 874,774 of record BSBK01000218.1, read on the forward strand.
CCTTCCTACACTCTAAAATGAAATTCCAAATAGTAGAACCTCTAGGAGGGTTCCTGATTCTTAAAATGCACTCATCAACAAGGGCCCCAAGATATTTAGCCTGAATAATTTGAACCCATAACTTATTGGGTTCCTCATAAATGTTCCACACTAATTTAGCTCCTAGAGCAAGGTTCATTTTCCTCCAATCCTTTAGCCCCACACCTCCCATGCCCTTGGTTTTGCAAATCTTATCCCAAGAGATAAGAGGCCATTTAAACTCCTCCTGACTCCCACACCAAAAGAACTTCCTCATCCTCTTTGTAATATTCTCCAACACCTTCTTCAAAATCTTAAGGCAGCTCATGGAACAGATGGGAATGGCAGAGATGACAGTTTGAAGAAGCAGAATACGTCCAGCAAATAAGAGCCATCTCCCTTTCTAGCTCTCCATTCACTGAAATCATTGATCAGTCAGATCATTCCATAAACTAGGTTTGCATACACCTTCAAAAAGAGGGATACCTAAGAACTTCCCAAGTAAAGAATTTTGTTTCATCCCCAAAATATGACAAATTTTTCTCCGCAGCCCAACACTGGTGTTAAAAAAGAAGATATCATATTTCCTCCAATTAACAAATTGCCCCGAGGCTTTAGAAAAGGAATCTAAAGAGGCCTTTATAACTCTAGCTTCTCTTAAGGAGTCTTCCCCCATAAGGAAGTTGTCATCTACAAATTGTAAATGAGTGGTGGGATCAACACCTTCAACAATTGTGATACCTTTCCAAGCACCCAATTGTCTCTTCCAAGTAATCAATCTACCTAAGGCCTCTGCCATGATAATGAAAAGAAAAGGAGCAATAGGGTCCCCTTTCCTTAGGCCTCTCAAAGTCTCAAAAAAACCTTGAGGGCTACTATTCACAAGAACTGAGATTCTAGGGGTAGACATGCAGCTATTCACCCATTTCAGCCAAGCATCACAAAATCCAAAACCCTTAAGAACCATAAGGAGAAAATCCCTATTGACATGATCATAGGCTTTTTTAATGTCTAGTTTTATCATCATTTTAGGAAGTTTAGCTATCCAGACCATATGGATTGCTTCATGAGCTACAATAATGCCTTCAAAGATTGAACGGTTTGGGGCAAATCCACTTTGCTCCGGGGAGATCAGAAACTATAAAAGAGGCTTGAGCATGTTAGCCATAACTTTAGAAATCACTTTATAAAACGTATTGCATAAAGTAATGGGCCTAAAATCATAAAAAGAAAGACATTCAACCTTCTTGGGAATGAGAGAAATAAAGGTATTATTAAAATCCTTTAAAATGAAACCTCCACATCTAGATTCTTCAACAACTCTCCACAAATCATCCCCAATCACATCCCACATCTTTTGAAAAAAAAGGACTAAAAAACCATCAGGCCTAGGGGCCTTTTCTTCTGCAAGATTGAAAATAGAAAACTTAAATTTCTTCTTAGAAACCGGAGCCATCAATATGGAATTTTGATCCTTAGATAAAAGGCAGGGAATTCTATCCATTATATCAGATAAACCATCATATGGGACACTATTCGCAATAAACAACTCATTAAAATAGGCCACTACTTCCTCATTAATCTTGTCCTGATCCGTCAACAAATGGCCCTGTTTGTCAGAAATAGAAAAGATCTTATTCCTAACCCTTTGCTCTTTGATAGAGGAAGGAAAAAATTTGGTGTTCCTATCACCATTCTTCAACCACAGATCTCTAGAATTTTGTCTCCAAAAACTTTCCTCCCACGCCAAGATTTCCTTATAATTGCTAAGTAAATATTTTTTCCTCCAAGAAGGACATTTCATCCATTCCACTCACAGACACCCTGTCATTCAAAGCAGCCAATTCTCCCTCCAAAGAAATTTTTTTAGCAAAAATATTTTTAAAGGATTCCCTATTCCACACCTTGAGCTTGTCTTTAACAAATTGTAATTGCTTAAAAAATTTGAAAGCTAAATTACCTTCCACCACCGGGGCTCACCTCCACCATATGGCCATAAGAGAAGGTAAATTAGGATCACGAAACCACATAGATTCAAACTTAAAAGAAGAATGCAGAGGTGTAACATCCTCCTGAATATTGCAGCAAATAGGGAAGTGATCTGATCCATAGATAGGGAGAACAACAGCACTTTGTAACCAGTTAAGATTATCCCACATCCTAGAGCAAAGGAAGCGATCTAATTTTTCAGCAATATTCAGAAAACCACTACGTCTATTATTCCAAGTGAAACCCCCAGCCTTGAAAACAATCTCTCTCAGACCATGAGACCAAACAAAATCCACAAAGTCTTTGTGGCTCTTCCCACCCCAACCACACCCTCCTATCTTCTCCATCGAACTTAAGATTGCATTGAATTCAGCACCCAATAGAAATAACTTATCCTTATTAGCCATAGGATAACACCAAGATCATGCCATAACCATGCCTTAGCAGTAGCATTTTTGGGACCATAAATGTTCAAAACATTGAAAGAAGTCTACAACTGCTTCAAAGTCACTTCTAACCACTGAAAATTTTGAGACTGATCCAAGAGCCGTATAGAGATAATCGATGGATCCCAAAGGGCACAAAGACCACCCAAAGCCCCAACTGAGAAAGAGAAGATACCTTCAAATCTTCTGAACCAAAGCTTAAAAGAAACATCATCACCTACTTTAATTTTGTTTCCTGAAAAAGAATCAAATCTGCACATGCTTGATCAAGACCCCGCTTAATCAATTGAATTTTGTCAGGGGCATTTTCCAAAAAAGGATACCCATTGCTACCGGGAAAGGGTGTATCCCTTTCCTGATCTCAGTAATTTTGTTTGATCTGTTGCACAACCAGCCATCTCCAATTTTTCCTTAGTTGAACGAGCCCCCCGTTTCTTTTTTTCACCCAATCTAGGGCCCTTCAAAGATGAGTCCTCTTGAAAAATACCCCTAGGGCTAAGAATATTAGGGGAATCATAAAATCCAATATCATCCTCTCCCTCCTCAGCATTGAGTCCTCATTCTGATAGTGAGGTAGCAATCAATTCACCACCACTATCACGAACATCAACAAAGAGACCATCAAGATTTTTGATAGGAGAGAATCTTCCATCCATTGGCTCTCTTCACTCACCAAGAATCAAGCCTTCCTGATCTAATTTACACACACAGCCAGCACTGGTAGAAAATTCATCCACAATAGGATTCATGCTTCTATCATCCTCTATAGAAATGATTGGAGCACCAACCAAAGCTGGAGTAACCAATTGGTCAATATTCTACTCATCATTCTTTGGATGTGTTAAAGGGATGACCTCCTTAACCACCCAATCATGAGGCTCCTCATTACCTAACAATCTACAACCTTCAAGAGGATCTAGAGGGCCCTTAATAGGCGATTCAAGTTTCCAGATAGAAAAGGGTGTCTCACTAACCCTTTGAGTGGATAGTGCAACCGGATCCATAACCTCAAGGGAAAAGAGGTCCGGAAAAAGGGTCTTAACAATTTCAAAGTGCAAGGGTCTGTCAACATCCATAACCATTCTATTAGCAACAATGGTAACATCCATCTGAGAAGAGAAGAGCATAGGAGGGGTCATCAAACTACGAGGATTCTCAATCAGTTGAATAAGATGATGGGTCAACAAAGAGTCCTCAGACATCTTTCCTTTACCAAGAGAAAGGGATCCCCCATCAGCCTGTTCCACACCCAAATGATCATAAACTTCCGCAACCAGGCCCTGCTGCCATTCACCTTGATCAGTGTGAATAAGAATATGGGAAGGAAGCTTAAAACAAGTTTGACACCACACCAAGACTCTAGGCATTGTAGCAAAGGAATCTTCACATAACACTTCTTCCCACCTGACAAATTTACCAAGAGATTCACCCAGAATCCTGATAGTCTCATCATTTCTATATTCTTCAGGAAGATTATCCATCTTGAACTAGATATAGGGGTTTCTAGAATAGATTCCTTGACAGGGTTAAAATTAGCAGTCCACTTTTTAAAAAATAAGCCCTTGCCATCAATGAAAAATAGCCCATTACCAAGGATCCAATCCCTGTCATCTTTATAGGATCATAAGATTAAGTAGAAGCCATTACTTAGAGTTTTCAGAGAAATGAAAGACTGCTGCCAGCTTTTCTCACACCAAGATTTGATTTTTGAAAAGGACGGCCAAGGGACAAGACATTTCATAACCAAAGTATTAGCCTCCAATCTAGCTTTTTCCTCCATCCATTGAGGGTTATTCAAAACAACATTAGCATAAGAGGAAGCATTAAGAGTATTACTAGACTCAGGGGTGAAGCCTACCTTGTTGTAACTAGGGCCTGCTACCAGTTCCCCTTTACCCCCAACCTTATTTCTCTAGAATTTGTTTTCAATCTAATGGAACTTGAAGTCCTTGCTAACTGAAATCTTGCCTTGGAAGCCCCTACTAACGTTCGAGATCTTCCCCCATCTCCTACCATACTAACCTGAGCCATTCTGAGACACCTTGATGTCTCCATCATGATTCTGAGAGCTTTTAAGAAAGGGCATCTAGCCTCTGCGATTGAAGGGCCATCTACCATGCCCCCGTGCACCAGCTTGCCAGTCTCCATGGAAACAGAATACTTGGTTCTGCCTGCCTGGCCGCCATGACCGTTTCCATGACCGTTGTCGCTAAGGTCCCTCCCTTTTACATAATAAATATATATTATGTTGGAATCAGAGTTCTGATTAAAACAAATAAATAAGTTAAATAGCATGGAGTAAGGGGACGTAGTCCCCACCCCACAGCAGCTTAGGATATCAGACGACAGAAGCACTGTCAGACGGCAATAGCACTATTGTAGAGGTAGTGTGGGTAGAGGGGTCAAATCCCCCCAATTACCTTGTTTCATATATATGGTTTTTCTTCTAAATTTTGTTTTATTATTTTATTTTATTAAAATATTAATAAATAATTTAAATTTATTATTATTAATATATATGTGTGTGTGTGTGTGTGTGTTAGTTAATAATGTTAATTTATACTATGATTTAATTTAGCTAAATATTATTGAGTTATTAATGTTAATTAATTTAAAATTGATTTATTTAGTTATGATGAGATTACATTATTTTGGTAATTTTTAAACCTATAATCAATTTATTTTTAAACATTATAAATTGATTTGCTTGGTGTTGGAATTTAATTTGATAATGTAATTATAGTTTGATTCATGATTATTTAATAAATTAATTTATATAATGATACTTTACGAATTAGTTTACTATTAATTAAATTTCTATGTATGTGTTGGATTACAGAGAGGGGGGTGAATCAGTAATCCCTAATCACAAATACCTTAAAAAAAATTCTTTGATTAACTCGGTAGAAGCTCGATAAAAATACAATTCACTATTTACCAAAATCAGTAAATAAACTATAACAATCAATAGATCATTCACACAAATAATTCACAATACGTAACACCAATATTTAACATGGAAACCCAGCTTTGGGAAAAACCACTGTGGGAATTATCACCCACAAAGAAAATACTCTTTGAAGTACACCTGGTTAAGAGCCAATCTAGTTAAAGATTACAATACACAATGTTAGGTGTGACCCAATTAAAGGATTTACCTCAGATTTGTTAAGATCTTCACCCTATTAGGAGTGGCCTTGTTAGAGGGATTTAAACATTCTTTAGAATGTCACTTTTTTCAAGGATTTTACAATAAGACTGTTAAATCTACTATGTTAAGAGATTTCTCTGTTACAAATGCTAGTAAGAAGCAGTAATAAAATTGATCTGTAAATTTGCAACTATCTTTTCTCAATCATATCCTTGTGCGCTCTTTTGTCTTCACTTTAATTCTTCATTATCCATTGGCATCAACACTTCATCAAATCCTTCTTTTCCCACTCAGAATATCTTTGTTCCTTCTTCTCTAAAATAGTCGGTAACCCTTCAAGTATATAGTTTTCCATCCATTTGTCCATATAAGATCATCCTTTATATAGACATATTTTGGCCTCTTAATCTCATCTATTTCATTTTCCTTTATTCAATCTTGACCGTTCAATTCATTAGGCCTTGAAATTGAATCTCGATAACACATTTTATTTTCACCTAGGAACTTGAACATTTTATAGAAAGTTGTTCCATCTCTTTTTGCCACTTAGATCTCATCATAGATCTTCACCTTGAATTTTCCTATCTATAGGTCTCTTGTAACTAACTTTTCTCATCATCATGATCATCCAGCTCATCATAGGTAATCATTAAATGTCGATTCAATCCTTATTTTATATTTTTCCTCACTCAATGTTCTTCATTAGCATTTTGGTTACATTGCTTGGTATCTTGAGTTCCTTTTTATTTACTAAATGACCTTTCTTTTTACCTTTACCTTACCGAGTAACATATCTGCTCAGTAGCCAAAACAACTTTACTTACCAAATTATCAAATCTTCATCACCATGCTTTACCGACTTAACATAATCATATGTTAGGTAGAAAATAGTTATATCAACACAATCTAATCATTGTTTGATTTGTATCAGTTGCTGTTATGTATGTGGAGCCTAATCAGACTCAGGTTCTTTTGGCATGGTTTCCCACCAGACTTATCTATAGGGGATTGGGGGCAGCGCCCCCAATCTCAGAGTCAAGGGGCAAAGCCCCTTATGGGGTCCTGGGGCAGTGCCCTAGGCGGGGTCAAGGGGCAGAGCCCCTGATAGGGTCAAAGGGTCAGCCATCAATTTTCTATTAGTAGAGTATTTTTTTCCTTAATTACGTTATGTCAAAAATACTTGTAAAAAGGGCTTAGGGTTTGAGTTTTATTGTATGAGGTTTTTTGTAGCTTCTTGTGGCGGTATTGAGTTGCAAGTTTTAGATTGTAATCACTGGATAATAATAAAGATATTGGACTCATTGTTGGTGGACATAGCCCAGGGATTGGGTGAAACACATTAAACATTTTGTTATTGCGTTCTCTTCTGTGTGTTAATATTTTCATTTTTCTTCTTATTATCCTAACAAGTGGTATTAGAGCGAGGTTATTTCATTCATTATTTCATATATTCTCTGAAGCAAGTCTCATGAGTTAGTGGGAGAGTCTCTCAGTTAAGTGGGAGAAATGGCAGATGAGGTTAGGCTGAAGGTTGATAAGTTTAATGGGTAGAACTTCCAACTATGGAAGATGCAAATGGAGGACTATCTCTATCAGAAGGATCTATGGCGGCCATTAGAGGGAATAGCCAAGAAAGAGGCAAAAATGTCTCAGGATGATTGGGATATTTTGGATAGGAAGGCACTAGGGAGTATTCATCTATGCTTGTCACAATTGGTGGCATGCAATATTACTGGAGCAATGAAAGCTAAAGATCTGATGGATACCCTAGCGAAGTTCTATGAAAAGCCTTCAGCTTCAAACAAGGTATTTCTTATGAAGCATTTATTTAATATGAAAATGGTAGAAGGTGGATCAGTCGTTGATCATTTGAATGAGTTTAATATAGTTACAAGTCAGTTAGCCTTAGTTAAAATTACTTTAGATGAAGAGGTTAGGGCTCTCTTGATTTTGTGCTCTTTGCCAAAAAGCTGGAATGGCTTGGTAATGGCTGTTAGTAATTCTATTTCTGGTTGTAATACCCTAAAGTTTGATGATGTTATTGGTGTTATATTGAGTGAGGAAATTCATAGGAAAAGCTCAAGGGCATCTACATCAAGTAGTGTATTGAACGCAGAAAGAAGAGGCAGAACAAGAGATAGAGGAAACAACTCTGGAAATCATGGAAAATCACAAGGGAAGTCAAAGGGAAAGAGGTCTTAGTCAAGAGGACCTAGTGACTGCTGGTATTGTGGAAAACCAAGACATAAGAAGAAAGATTGTTGGTCTCGAAAGAAAGATCAAGGAGACAAACATGATGGAAACAAGGAGACAAATATGGTAAGTAACAAATCCGAAGAGGATGCTTTGCTCTTGTCTTTAGAAAATGTTGATGATTCATGGGTGTTAGATTCGGGGGCTTCATTTCATGCTACACCCCATAGAGGTTATTTTGTTGATTATGTCCAAGGGGATTTTGGGCTAGTTTATTTGGGAGATAATGAACCCTGTCAAATTGTTGGAAAAGGGAAAATCAAGATTAAGTTGCACAATGGGAATCATTGGCTACTACAACAGGTAAGACATGTTCCAAGGCTGAGTAGAAATTTAATTTTCACAGGGCAACTCCCTAATGAGGGTTGCACAGTTACTTTTAATGATAAAAATTGGAAGGTTTCAAAAGGTTCCTTAGTAGTAGCAAAAGGTGTGAAAGTAGGCACCTTATATCTTTGTATAGGTCATATTGTTCCCTCTAATTTAATTTTTTCAGATAAAAATGAATGTTTAGGAACAGTTACTGCAGTTGAGTAGGTAGAACAAGAGACAGTTGCTAGAGATTTTGAAATAGCAATGTGGCACAATACACTTGGGCACATGAGTGAAAAAGGTATGAAATTACTTCATTCAAAGAAAGTTCTACCAGGTTTGAAATGTGTTAATATGGATTTCTGTGAAAGTTGTGTGTATGGAAAGCAAAAGAGAGTTAGTTTTGTAAAGAGTGGGAAGGAAAAGAAAGATGAAAAATTAGAGCTTGTGCATACAGATGTATGGGGTCCAGCTTAGGTATCTTCCCTTGGTGGCTTGCAGTATTATGCTACATTCATTGATGATGCAACTAGGAAAGTATGGATATATTTCATTACACAAAAATTTGATGTATTTGAAACTTTTAAGAAATGGAAAAGCTTGGTTGAAAATGAGACTGGAAAAAGATTAAAATGTCTCAAATTTGATAATGGCGGTGATTATTGCAGAAAAGAATTTGAATATTATTGTGCCTCTACTGGTATTCATAGATAGAAAATAGTTCCAAGGACTCCACAGGAAAATGGAGTGGCTGAACGCATGAACAGGACAATAATGGAATGTGCTAGGAGCATGAGGTTGCATGTTGGGCTCCCTCTAAACATGTGGATAGAGGCTATAAATACTATTGTATACTTGATAAGTAGAGGCCCCTCTACTCCCTTGGATTGTGGTATTCCAGAGGAAGCATGGGCAGGTAAGAAGGTGAGTTATTCTTTTCTCAGAACCTTCAGTTGTGAAGTGTTTGCACATATAGATTCTAAAAATAGAACCAAGCTGGAAGCTAAATCTAAGAAATGTATATTTGTTGGATATGGCATTGATGAATTTGGTTATAGGCTTTGGGATTTTGAGAATCATAAAATTGTAAGAAGCAGGGATGTCATATTCAATATGAAAGTGTTGTACAAAGATCTGTTGTAGCAGCATGAGAAGAAAGAAAATGATTATGTAGTGCTAGATAATATTCCAAATGATAATGTTCTAGGAATTCCTTATGCTCCACAACAATAGCAACAACAAATACCACTCACCCCAGTGAATGTTAGACGGTCAACAAGGCTAAGTAGACCTCCAGATAGATTTTCACCTTCTTTGTATTCTATCGTATTAACTGATGCTAGTGAACCTGAATGTTATAATGAAGCTATGCAGGTGGATACAAAACTTCAGTGGGAGTCTGCAATGATAGATGAAATGGACTCCTTGCTGAAAAATCAGACTTGGGATTTATGTAAGTTACCTGCAGGTAAATGGGGAATAAATGGGTTTATAGGTTGAAAGAAGAATATGGAGGTAAGAAAAGATTTAAAGCCAGATTAGTCGTAAAAGGATTTTCATAGAAACATGGTATTGATTTTGATGAGATTTTTTCTCCAATTGTTAAAATGACTTCTATTCGTACTATTTTAAGTATTGTGGCTACTGAATATTTGCATTTAGAGAAGCTTGATGTTAAAATAGCCTTTCTTCATGGTGATTTGAATGAAGAAATATATATGGTACAGCCACAGGGATTTGAGGTCAAGGGTAAGGAGAGTTTAGTGTGCAAATTGCAGAAAATTTTATATGGCTTGAAGCAAGCACCTCAGCAATGGTATATTAAATTTGATATTTTTATGAATGAGAATGGATACACTCAATGTAATTCTAACCATTGTGTTTATTTCAAGAGGTTAAATAATGATAGCTATATTATTCTATGTTTATATGTTGATGATATGCTTGTAGTTGGATCTAACATGGATCATATTAAGGGGTTGAAACAACAATTAGCAAAATCTTTTTCTATGAAGGATTTAGGGGCAGCAAAACAAATCCTTGGCATGAAAATTTGCAAAGATAGGAAGAACAAAAAATTAACTCTATCTCAGGCTGATTATGTTGAGAAGGTGTTGCAGAGATTCTACATGAAGGATGCCAAAGCTGTCACTACACCTTTGCCTAGTCATTTAAAATTGACCAAAGAAATGTGTCCAAAGACACTAGAAGAAGAGGCAAAAATGTCCAAGATACCTTATTCTTCAGCTGTAGGGAGCTTAATGTATGCTATGGCATGTACTAGGCCATATATTGCACATGAAGTGGGAGTCGTTAGCCGGTATATGAGTCACCCTAGGATTGAGCATTGGAATGCAGTTAAGTGGATTCTCAGATATTTGAGAGGTACATCCAATAAGTGTTTACACTTTGGGGGCTCTTCTACTACTGTTCATGGCTATGTTGACTTAGATTTGGTAGGAGATATAGATACCAGACGGAGTACTATGGGATATGTATTTACTATTGGTGGGACAGCAGTGAGTTGGATTTCTCGGTTACAAAAGGTGAATGCTTTATCCACTATAGAGGTAGAGTATGTTGTTGCTACAGAGGCAGCCAAGGAGATGATATTGCTTCAATTCTTCATGGGAGAATTGGGACATCCACAGGCAGATAATTATTTGTATTCAGATAGTCAGAGTGCCATTCATCTTGTAAAGAATTATGCTCTGCACTCAAAAACAAAGCACATACAGTTGTGATATCATTTCATTCGGTCAGTTTTGGATGATGCACAATTAAAGTTGGAGAAGATACATACATATGATAATCTAGCAGATATGTTTACAAAGGCAGTGACAAGGGAGAAGCTGAATTCCTCTTCAGCTTTGGTTGGTCTTCTAGACTGAATAGAATAAAAGAACAGCTGAGTCTAGGGTGGTTTCTTTATTCCAGTGGGAGCTACGGGTTTGGTCGATTAGTCTCCAAGGGGGAGGATATTGTTGTGGAGTTTGATCAGTCTCCAAGTGGGAGATTGTTATGTATGTGGAGCCTAATCAGACTCAGGTTCTTTCAGCGCGGTTTCTCCCTAGACTTATCTACAGGGGATTGGGGGCAACACCCCCAATCTCAGAGTCAAGGGGCAGCACCCCAGGTGGGGTCAAGGGGCAGAGCCCCTAATGGGGTCAAAGGGTCAGCCATCAATTTTCTATTAGTCGGAGTATTTTTCCCCCTAATTATGTTATGTCAAAAATACTTGTAAAAAGGGCTTAGGGTTTGAGTTTTAATGTATGAGGTTTTTTGTAGCTTCCTGTGGAGGTATTGAGTTGCAGGTTTCAGATTGTAATCACTGGATAATAATAAAGATATTGGACTCATTGTTGGTGGACATAGCCCAGGGATTAGGTGAACCACGTTAAACATTGTGTAATTGTGTTCTCTTCTATGTGTTAATATTTGCATTTTTTTGCTTATTATCCTAACAATAGCCCAATTAAGTTCTTCAACTTCTCAACTTCTCATTTCTTCTTCTCCTTAACTCATTCATCTTATATCATTACCGAGTGATATGGAAACATAATATAAACCAGAAATCAATTGATTGACACAATGACAAGAAAATAATTGATCTAACCTTTTCTACTATCATGTTTTCCTCTTATCTATGTCAGTCTTCATCATCAGCTCCATCAGATAATCAATCTTCAACATTACTATCAGTTATACTAAAAATCTCCCTCTTTGGCATTGATGGCAACACTAACAAATTCAGTGTTCAATTGATAATGGTATCCTTCATTGTCATTCATATTTTGTGCTCCCTCTAATTTTTAGCTTTTCCTTTTATGTTCTTTATCTTTATTCTTTCTCTTTCTTTCAGTACCACTTTCCATTTATATTCCATTAGTAACATTCTCTTATTCATGTCAATCATCTCCCTTCTAATACTCATCTCCCTCTTTGATATACTATTCTCAAATTTTTTTCTCCCTCTTTCAGTAAACATATCTTTCTTACATCAATTGACTTAATTAGCTCATTTTGATAACATTCTCCCTCTTTGACAACAATGCCAAAGAAATATAAACTCATCAAATTATAGCTCAAATGCATATATTTTCCATTGCAGTCATAAACATCCTTTTTCACAACTTCAGGCTTCACCTAAAGAGTGAACACTAGCATCAACTCACAAGATAGATATTATATTGAGTCCTTGAATTTATGTAGCTTGCATCTTTCCTTAATGAACATTAGATAGGGGAAGAACCCCTAACTTACCTCGAAGATACTCAAAAGCATCCTTCAATAATGGTCTTGTAAATATATCATCTATCTATTCTTTAGAATTCATATATTCCAATGTCACATGCTTATCTTGTACTTTCTCTCTCAAGTAGTGATACTTGATAGATATATGCTTTTTCTTTCAATGCATCACAGGGTTCTTTGATATATTAATAGCACTGGTATTATCACAATAAATTTTAATAGGATCAGTAATATATTCATGCATACTTTCCAATAGTTGTTTGATCCATACAATGTTAGAACAATTCATACATGCTACCACATATTCAGCTTCGGCATTAGATTGTGAAATACAACTTTATTTCTTGCTTAACCATGTCACTAGCCTTTCTCCTAAAAAGAAAGCTCTGCCACTAGTGATTTTTTTGTCATCAATATTTCCAACCCATTCAGCATCAGTATATACATTAAGATCAAAATCTCCTCCTCTTGTGTATAACAGACCGAAATCTTCAGTCCCTTTTAGATATCTGAATATTCTCTTAACTGTAGACAAATGTGTCTCCTTTGAGTTTGTAGAAAACCTTGCAACAATAGCAACTGAATGTTCAATATCAGGTCTACTATGTACAACATATTGTAGTTTACCAATCATGGATCGGTAAAGTGTCTCATTCACTTCCTTAGTGTCATCTTCCTTAGACAATTTACAACCAGTAGCCATCGATGTTCCAACTGATTTTGAGTCTTCCATATTGAATGTTTTCAGGATCTCCTTGATATATTTAGATTGAGTTACATGGATCTCTTCCTTTACTTGTTGAATTCGAATTCCAATAACTAATTTAATCTCTCCTATCATAGACATCTTAAATTCATTTCTCATCTCTTTAGCAAATGACTTAGACATTATCTCATTTCCACCAAATATAATGTCATCAAAAAATATCTCAGCAATCAAAATTTCATCAGACTTATCACATTTTTCAAGTATAAATTATTGTTATCACTAGTCCTTTAAAATCCAATCTTAACTAAATACGAGTACAGTCTTTCATACCATGCTTGGGGAGCCTACTTCGGTCCATATAAAGATTCATATAGTTTGTCGACCATATTCTTATTGTTCTTGTCAACAAATCCATCAGGTTGTTCAATGTAGACTTCTTCCTCAATAATTCCATTCAAAAATGAAAATTTAACATCCATTTGATAAAATTTGAATCCTTTGTAAGAAGCATATGCAAGTAATATTCTCACACCTTCTAATCTAGAAACAAGGGAAAAAGTTTCGCCATAATCAATACCTTCTTCTTGTGCATACCCTTTGCAAACTAATCTTTATTTGTTTCTAATCACATCTCCTTTCTCATTGAGTTTATTTCTAAAAATCCATTTTGTTCCAATAATATTCTTGTCTTTAGGTCTTGGTACCAGTGACCAAGTGTTATTCTTTTCAATTTGATCAATGTCTACTTTCATAGCATTCATTCAATCTTCATTTTCTAGTGCATCCTTCACTAGTCTTGCCTCAAATTCAAAAATCAAACATGTGTTTTCTTTCAACTTACTTCTTGTCATGACTCCTCCATTCTTGTCTCCAATACTTCTTCTTGGTGAGTGGTTTCTTCTCACATATTTTTCTAATACAAGTTTGGAAGATGGCTCAACATTGTTTTCATCTCTCGGTGGAGTCTCATCTTGTTCATCAGTTTCTACTTGTTTCTCAGTTGTGTCAACACAATTACCATCTTTTACATAAACAAATCTATTATAATCCTCAAATTTCTTTTTACTATCCTCCTCATTCCTTTCTGTAAATTCATCAACTCTTACATTTGCACTTTCAACAATTTGTTAGAATCCTTGATTAAACATTTATATGCTTTTCTCTTGATGAATAACCAAGAATTATTTCTTCATCTCCTTTACAGTCAAATTTTCCATTTCTACCATCTTTCGTATGTAACACCTACTTCCAAAAATTTTGAAATAACTTACATTCGGTGTGTGGCCAAACCATAGTTCATAGGGTGTTGTTTGTACCTTTCTTCAACTGTATTTGGTTGAGAGTATAAATTGCAGTACTTGTAGCTTCTCTCCAGAATGTTTGTGCAACCTTCTTATCATTCAAAAAAGTTCTAGAATAGTCAACAATTTATCTATTCCTTCTCTCATCTATCTCATTCTGTTGTGGAGTCCTCAGTGCAGACACTTGTCTTTTAATTCCATGCTCATTACAGAAGATGGTAAATTCATTAGAGATAAATTCACCTCCTCTATTAGATCTTAAACACTTCAGTTATTTACCTATTTCCTTCTCAACTCTAGCCTTATACCACTTAAACATTTGAAATGCATCAAATTTTTCTTTTAGAAACATAACAGATATCTTTCTTAAATAATCATCAACAAACAAAATAAAGTATTGATCTCCATAATAACTTTGAACTTTCATAGGACCACAAAGGACAGTGTGAACCAATTCAAAAATACCATTTGTATAGAAAGATTTGATTGAAAAAATAGAGTTAGTCATCTTACCAATTTGACATTCCTTACACATAGCTTTATCAGGTTTTCATAATCTTGGTAGTGCTCTGACTCTACTCTTCTTACTCACTTTGATCAAGTTATCAAAATTCACATGACACAGTCTCTTATGCCATAACCATACATCTTCAATTTTAACAAACAAGCAACTCTTTGCATCAGTATCAAGATAAAATAAATTACATCTTGATTGTCCTCTAGTTCCAATTAGATCTCCATCAACACCATAGATCTTAACTTTTATATTATGAAATTCCAGTCAGTCGCCAATATTGTTCAGTTGTGCAACACTCAACAGATTATAGTTCAATCCTCTAAAAAATATGCATCATTACATTTCATCTTTTCATTCAACACAATAGATCCTTTACCTTTCACAGGACATGGAGCATTATTTTCAAATCTGACAAATCCTCCATTATATTCTTCTATAGTTTCAAACTTGTCAATATCAATAGTCATATGATGTGAACAATCACTATCAATAATACAAGGGTTTGGTTTACTTACATGAGAAACAAGTACTTTTTCATCTTCATACTTTTCCTCATCTAATTATTCCTTTACTGTAACATAGACAACTTCGTATCCTTCATGGGTATCATCAGATTCATCATCAGTTACACCTTCCTCGACTAGCTAGCAAGACTTCTTACTTTGTCCTTAAAATCTCTGAATCTTCAGTGTCAGTTGTATTTTTTGTCATTCATGTCATTTTCAGGACATCTAGATGCGATATGTCCAATCTTATTACAATTGAAATATTTCAATGGTAACTTGCCTTTTTACTTTCCTTTACCTCTAGGTAGTCAATTATCCAGTAGTGCTTCCAATTCTTCTTGTTCTTTCTCTTCGGTGAGTATACTATCATATTCATTTCCATATGAATTACTGTGATTTTCTCTTTATCTTCATGAAGTTCCAATGCTTACAGATGACTTGAAGGTAGTTTCAATGGTCGGTAGACTATTATCATAATTGCTAAGCTCAAATGCAGTCAGCTTACCTATTAGGGCGTCAAGAGTAACAACATTGTTCGGTATAGATCTCAATTCGTAAATTGTAGATACTCTAATAGCATACTTAGAAGAAAGAGTTCTCATTATTTTACTTACCACTTCTTCATTAGTCAGTGATCCACCAACACCTCTGATGGCACTCACAACTTCCTTGATTTTGTTTCTATATTGTGTGATTTTCTCTTCATCTTTCATCCTCATTTCATCATATTTTCCTCTCAGACTATCAACCTTATCTTTTTTGTACATGTTGATCTCCTCCATAGATAAGTGTAAGCATGTCCCACATCTATTTTGAATTAACACAATCCTTAATATCATTGAATTCAGCATCGGAGAGGGAAGAAGAAATCTCTATCATAACTGAGTTGTGTTCATTCTTTTCTCTCATCTGATCAACTGTCAAAGGTCCAGTAGGTGGTGGAGTGTAACCATTATCAATCAGATTCAGTGTAGAGTTTCCAATCCCAAATAGATACAATCTCATTTTTCTTTTCCATGTAGAGAAACTTTCCTTGTTCAACTTAGGTACTTATCTCCTATACATCTTTGGATATTTTACTCAAGTATTTTAAACTAATCTCTTCAGAGTACTTAGCTCTGATACCAATTATTGGATTATGAAGAAGGGGGGTGAATCAGTAATCCCTAATCAAAAATAAATTAATAAAGTTTCTCTTTTTAACTTAGTAGAAACTTGATAAAAACACAACTCACTATTTACCAAAATTAGTAAATAAACTATAACAATCAACAGATCATTCACACAAATCATTCACAATATGTAACACCAATATTTAATGTGGAAACGCTTTGGGAAAAACCACTGTGGGAATTGTCACCCACTAAGAAAATACTCTTCTAAAGTACGTCCGGTTAAGATCCAATCTGGTTAAAGATTACAATACACATTGTTAGGTGTGACCTGGTTAAGGGGTTTACCTCAGATCTGTTACAATCTTCACCTTGTTACGAGTGGCCTTGTTAGAGGGATTTAAACACTCTTTAGAATGTCACATTTTTCAAGGATTTTACAATAAGATTGTTAAGTCTACTCTATTAAGAGATTTCTTTGTTACAAATGCTACTAAGCAACAGTAATAAAATTGACCATAAATTTGCAACTATCTTTTCTCAATCAGGTCCTTGTGTGCTCTTTTGTCTTCACTTCAATTCTTCATTATCCACTGACATCAACACTTCATCAAATCCTTCTTTTCCCACTCGGAATCTCTTTGTTCCTTCTTCTCTACAATAGTCGGTAACCCTTCAACTATTCAATTTGTCTTGACCATTTATCCATATAAGATCATCCTTTATATCTAGACATATTTTTGCCTCTTAATCTCATCTATTACGTTTTCCTTTATTCAATCTTGACCGTTCAATTCATTATACCTTGAAATTGAATCTCAGTAACACGTTTTCTTTTCACCTACGAACTTGAACTTTTTCTAGAAACTTGTTCCATCTCTTTTTTCCATTTAGATCTTTCCGTAGATCTTCACCTTCAATTTTCCTATCTGTAGATATCTTGTAACTAACATTTCTCATCATCATGATCATCCAGCTCATCATATGTAATCATTAAATGTCGACAAATCCTTATTTAATATTGTTCCTCGCTCGATGTTCTTCATTAGAATTTTGGTTACATCGCTCAGTGTCTTGAGTTCCTTTTTCTTTATCGAGTGACCTTTCTTTTTACCTTTACCTTACTGAGTGGCATAAATTGTCAGTAGCCAAAATAACTTTACTTACCAAATTGTCAAATCTTCATCACCATGCTTTACCAACTTAACATAATCATATGTTAAGTAGAAAAAAATTATATCAACATAATCTAATCATTTTCCGATCTATATCAGTTGTCCAATTAAGTTCTTCAACTTCTCAAATTCTCATTTCTTCTTCTCCTTAACTCATTCATCTTATATCATTACTGAATGATATGACAACATAATATAAACTACAAATCAATTGTCTTACATCAATGATAAGACAATAACTGATCTCACCTTTTTCTACTATCATGTATTCCTCTGATCTTTGTTGGTCTTCATCATCAGCTCCATCAGATAATCAATCTTCGACATTACTTTCAGTTATAGTAACAGTATATTTTTCCTTCTGCATTTATGGGTTTGGAGGGAATCATTTTATGTCATCCTTTTAGGATCGTTACCAAAGGCAGTGTTAGGGTTAATGTGTATGTTTGTTTGCCTTGCATACTTTTGTGACATTTGATTGTGTTATGACCCACCCTTATGGAAGATGATTTTATTATGATGGAAGTTGTTTATGTATGTTCTTGTTATATCTTGGAACCAGATTTTTTATATTATGATTCATGATGACCTATGAGTAATGTTTTAAGATGTATGAACTTAGGGTAGGTTATCTAGGTGATTAAAAGGAAAGTGGATTTCTTTGGAAGCGTTGGAGCCTAGAAGTGGCTACCTGGGTATCCTTAGTAGGTTACTTAAACAAGAGATAATAAAATTAAATGAGATTTTTAAATGAATTAATAAGATAATGGATTCATCACCCATGCCTTGAGTGCTAGTATAGGCTAAGGATAGGAGAGGGAGAAGATGATTTCTCATCTAGTAGTGGTGGTGAGTTTTGGCATGATCGGTTATCCTTGTCTTCATGAGAGGATTGCAAGTTTCACATATGATCACACTTGGGAGTCAGAGTTCAGTGAGATCATTCCAAGGGGTTGACATATGTGATGACACTTCCCTAATTTCATCTTAGGTTTCCTACGTGTGTTGGTTGCCTCTGGATTTGTATGTGTACCTTTGAGTTATTGAGTTGTACCCTTGAGATAGGAACTTATAGGATCCTTTCTTAGTATTACCCGATGATTGATTGTGATATTTTTATCTAAGTGGGGTCTAATGTTATCTCCTCAGCATGGTGCCCGAGCGGAACCATAGGTTTTCATGAGGTCAGGAGGTAGTGATTCTTCTACCATTTGAGACTCTAACGTTCTTGTACAAGTGTTGGATGATCCTTGTTGTGATTGCTTCTTGTCCTATCTTTCTTGGGAAACTTATTCCTATATTTCTTTCTTTATTTGTACTTTTTACTCAATTGTAATTGCATATCCTGCGACTTGTGTAGTGGATGTGGGTTTGTCATGTACATACTATATTATTCAAATGTAATTATGATGTACTATGTAGAAGATTTAGATGATTATTGTAATTAATAGATTAAATTATATTTACGTAATTCTACATTAAGGAACCCTTGAGATTTGTAATCTGAAATTGAGATTATGTTTATCTGTATATATGGACTTTATGTTTTACTCTCGCTTTGTTATTCAATATTGTTTGTAAACTCTTAAGAAAAAATAATTATTTTGTAAACTTAGTAACATATTTTAGGTTAATATATCATGGGTTCCCTAGCGGGCCATTACAGATAAACTTTTTTTTTCTGTGGGGACTTAAAGTGTTAGTTATAATGGCGTGAAATAAGGGAGGGTAAACTTATAGTTAAAGGTTAATTATGATAGTTGTAGTTATAAAGTGGTTTAGATAAATTTACACTATTTTTCCATTCTTAGGTTCTATGTGAGAGAGTGGAGGATCTTGTGTTATGATGTATGGAATCCACAAGGTGTAATGACTTTGAAATGTAATGCTACTTTTTGGGATGTGTGTCATGAGAATTTATAGTCAATATGTTATCATTATGGAGTGATATTCTTATGGACATTGATTGATTTGGACAAGGGGCCAGTAGATTTTTTCCATACCATATTATGGCTTTTCTTTTGGGAAACTACTTATAGTTTTATTTATGTGATACTCTAGAGTTTGCATGCCTTCAATTTTGTATCATAGATTATTTTTCAAGTATTTTTATGCTAATAAAATGCTTTCAATTGAGGAGAGTATTTGGACACATTATTGTAACACATTGTTACAAGATTGATAAAGACATATGCTCCTTGTGATGATAAAGTTTTACTCCAGAAGGGCTTTGTCCACACACATCCAATCTTATAAGTTTTATTTGTGGGTAAATGGGTATAGCAGAGTTAAGTGTGTAGGAACATGTGTATGTGTGAATGAGTAAAAAGATTTAAAGAACAAATTGAACAAAACATCATACCATATGTTTGTGTGTATGTATATATCTATTTGTGTGTGTGTGTGTACATCACATCATCATACTATATGTATGTGTATATGTCTATGCGTATGCGTATGTGTATGTGTGTATGCGTATGCGTATGTGTGTGTATGCGTATGTGTATGTGTATATATAACTTTAAAAAGAGCCAAATTTAATTGAAATTCGATCTAAAATACAAATTTCACAAATACAAATTTATTATAATTATTTATAATAAGATTTGATGGAAAAATAAACACTTAAAAGCTTAGACATGACAATAGACGTTAAAGACTAATATAATCCAAATAAGATTAGAAGTCTTTGTTATCATAATCACAATAATAATAACCATCAAATGTCCATCTAGGGAGATTCTACCATGTGTACACCCAAAACCTTTTTCTAAGAAAGAAACCTCCCAACAACACAAAAGCTTAAAAATTATTGGTCTCAACACATCCTATTTTTTATGAATTGCCCATCATTTATACAATGGAATCCTTGATTTGGGTCTCCATTAAAGCTTAAAAAAATATTGGCATATGTAAATATTTGCAGGCAGCAGTAGACATGTTGACCTAGGGATTAAGAAAATGTGTGAAGTTGATATCTTTGATAAGACGTAAGGCTGTTCATTTGCGTGTGTATTACGGATGACCCCTAAAATCCTGCAAAAGCTTTCTCCTACTGACGTAAACACATCAATGGCCACTCATTAAATTTCTCATTTATTTAGAATTTATCTGTCACCTCTATCATTACATGCACCGAATTCTGATTTGATTTAATTGCAGACAGGAAAATATTTCAATAATTATCATATTATGAACTTGGAAAACACAAGTTATCTATCAAATCTTCCAAACATCAAAAAGTCTTAATTATTATGTATTGTTTAATTGAAATGTGTCTTTTCTTTGCTGGGTTAGATAAATGTTGGAAGAAGAATATTTTAGAAATTTGAAAAAGAGAAAGTCTATGTTCAACTTATTGAAATTTTTCTTGTGAAGAAAGTATAGTAGTTTAATCATCTTGGGAACAAATTTTAGAACGTTTGTCTCCCAGATAACACAATATATCTTTACACAATCAATCAGATATGTTATTTATGTTAGTTGATGATGTTTAGTGGTTATTCTTTCATGAAATGACTACATATTAAAATTGTTTGTTGGAGTGTATTGTCATGTTAAAGTAATTAGTTAAAATATGTTGTTATAGTTTATATTTTTAAGGTTTTGTTAATATAAAAGTTTAGGCTGCTTGACTTTTACTTTAAAAAATTATTAAAAGGATTTGTATATAAAAGAGTATTTATTTAGAGGTAGTATAAAGTTAGTCATGTTATGTGGTTGGTCTTATGTTTATAAAGGATGGATGAAATACGTGTTACATTCTTTAATTTGTATTTGATAGATTTATATTTTCTAAGAATTATTTATGTATTTCTATTGTAAGTAAATAACTGATATATTATGATGTTTCATTGAGATTTAATTATATAGATTTTGAGTCAAATTTACTGAGTTATATTTCATGAGAATTGGTTATAAAAGTTCTTCTTTCATGACTTTAAATGGTTCATTTGGCATTCATTGCATCTAGCTTATGCCCGCAACAATAAAAAAAATAAAATAATTTGGGAGGTCACCCACCTCAATAGTATTCTCACTTTGTGTGTGTTTAACAATGGAATTTACAAGCCAAGTGAAATTGGTCTTGAGGAAAACTCCATGGTGAAGTGCTTGGAATAATAGTAGAGGATGGGTGATTTCCTAGAAAGCCTTAATGCTTCACCTATGTAACCATTTCCTAGATGAAATAAGAGTTAAGTGGGCCATTCATGCTTGTAAGAGTTGGGTTCATCTAACCATTATTCGTGGAATATGGGTCATTGTATGTGACTCAAAAACTTAGTAGAATTCTAATAAAACATCATATTTTGATAGACTATAAAAATACCTCCTACTTGTCAACTAATAAACATCAAAAAAAAAATGAGAATTATACCTATGCACAATCCATGATATTATCTTGTACTTTGTGTGTATTGAGTGAATTTGTACCATGAGGTTTATTGTAATATGTGTGTTTCTAAACTATTGTATAATATGTTGGCATATCAAGTTATTCCAATTTAATTGTTGTTATTATATTAATAAGTTTTATAAAATAATATCAAAAGGTTTAATGTTTGTTGAGATTTAAAATGATTCACTTGTCTATTTTATGTAATGAAAGTAAGCAATCATAAGTAATGCAAAATTGGTCTCTTGTGAGGAAAATAGGTATGTTTTTTGTTTTTTACTACAATGTTAAGATGCTCAAACATCCTTGTAAATATTTCTATGAATTAGTGACATTAATCTCCAAAGAATGTCAATATGACATTTGCCAAGTGAAATAGACAAAAGAAGGTTTAAAGGTTCCAAGAGCTGAAATAGTTAGAAAAATAAAATAAAATAGGATAATACGATAAATTAATGGATCAATTGAATCTCATTTCAATATTTAACCTTCCATCCATATCTCAATAATTAGTGTATTTGAAGCTAATTGAAGCAATATTTATAATCACATATAAAGATAAACACATGTAATCACAAGAAGTGGGGAATATTATAGACATCCTACATTTATAAAATGTAAACCATACATTCATATATATATATATATATATATATATATATATATATATATATATATATATATATATATATATATATATATATATATATATATATATCTGTGTGTGTGTGTAAACCATTCAATCAAATTAAATGGGAAATATCATAAACGTCATGTTTGCATTAAAAAAATAAAAATCTATAAAACCACAGGATCATGAGAAGGTACTAAACATTAAAACACTTCCAATCTAAGAATTTTCTTAAGGATGGTATGTTGAAGACAAAAGGTGTAAAGAATCTTATATTTGACTACAAGAAAAATATGTTGGCAAGTGAGTAAGAGATTGTATTATATATTACTTTAGAAGACAAGTGAGAGAATGAGAGGAAGAATATCATACAAAGAAAATAGTTGAAGCATGCATTGGCATATGCATAATTTCAAATAATTATGTTGATCATTGTTATTTTGATAAAAATTTCAATAAGAATTTCACTATCTAATTGTAGAGTGTTAGTGAAATCTAATTCACTATCATAATAGGATAGATAAAAAAATGTTGGAGGATCCCATAAAATCTAGAAGGCGTCAATGATTAGAGACTAGCATGTATTTGAAGATCCCCTTGAAGCAACCTCAAATAAAAGATAATCTATTTTAAAAATAAGTGGCAAAAATCTATAAAAGATTTTTAAATCATGTGAGTGAAATAGATTCCAGTGGGTTTTAGACTTTTCTAAAGAGATCTAGTTTTGTTTTTTTAAATGATTAATATTTTTTAAAGGCAATTGAATTGTGGAACCTATGTTTATGTTAAATCTTCTAAATGAATACAACCTATAGTATTATCTGGTGAAATTTTGGCATGTCTAAGGGGTCTTTATTCTAAGACAAGATCTAGCAATCCTCTAAATTATTCATTTTTTAAACATGGGTAGAATCATCATTAATTATTTTATGAGAATTATGGAGAAAGAAGACTTAAAAAATGAGTAAGATTATATTTCATGGGATGCACTACAAATGCATAACATTCTTGACAAGTTTTTTAGGGATTCTTTCTTCGAAGAAATAATTAATCACATCTTATTTCATTGGATAATGGAGTCACAAATAAAAAGAATAGATTACGAAATATAAATAAATGGAAAGTATTAAAAAATGAATAGTTACCATTAGTAAACTAAATAATCATGTAATGTTAAGGTAGGAACTTTCCAAGAGAATCAAGAAGTAAATTAAATATACTATTAGTCAACAAGGTGCACCTAGTTAACTATATATTGAAAAAGTGATGGGGTCTCACATAATTTAATTTTTTCATTTGAAACAATAAAGAGTTGTAGTCGAAGTCAGATTCTACTACCAAGTCAATAATCTTAAGCATTTCCTTCATTTTTTTGGATGAAAAGTATGAATGTTTATGCAATAGCATCTTAAGTGTCATATAATCTTCCATCAACTAAAAGAATTTTAGACATTTTTTTAAATTGAAGTGTGTGTTTGACTATTTATGTGTAATTTTAATTTTATATGTTTGGAGCCTATGTAATCTACAAAATTACTAGTGAATGCAAGCTAACTGGAACCAAAAATAACACCAAAGTGAAAAAATATCATAAAAGATAGAACTAGTTATATTTTCGATGATGATTCAAAATTTGTGTAGATACAATATGAACCTGATATAAAAAGATGAAATTTAGTATTTTGTTGTTAGTTTCTAAATATATTTTATAAATACCTAGATGATATAATTTGGTTAGTTAAAAGATATACAAAAGGGGACAAAAAAATCACTTTAACAAGTGTAAAATATGTTCACACATATCTATGCCTTTAGGAATAGTAAATGTAACCAATATTAAAAATATTCTAGTAAATAATTAAAAAACTATTGAGGTAACATGTCAATATTTTAAATATTTTATATTATATAAATAAATATATTTTATCAATTATTAAATAGTACTAATATAGAGAATGCAAACCCTCATGTATGCACACACTAACTTGAACTAAATTAATTGTAACATAATTTTCTTTTTTGTTTTAATTGTATAGAGCATGATTTATAGCTTATGTCTTATATATATAAGTGAGCTTTGTCAATATTTGGTCTTTTACCACTACTTCTCTAGTCAATCAAATATCTAATAAGTACTAGATATATGATCCATTATATAGTCAATGGTACAAAAAACTCATTAAGGCTTTGAAATCTAAACCTAACTAGATATCTATTCCAAGTTGACAAGATGTCCAGTTCCACAAAAAAAAAATTAAAATATCTTTCAAAAATTTGGTTCCCATATCTATGCAATAATTCATACCATGAAGGGAATTAGTTGTGAAAGTGGTGTCATATGTGTTGAGATAGGCATGTTATGCATGGTTCATCCCACAATAGTGTGTCCTACTAGTGGGACATGGAAATTGACCACCACCTAAGGAAAAAATTTCAAATACCTTCAATCAAAGTTGAAATATTCAAACAAAGACTCATTTGAATGAAAATTTCATTCAAATATCTAATAAGTACTAGATATATGGTTTATTATACATCCAATAGTACAAAATAATTATTAAGACTTATAAATATAATTCTAAATCTATATATATTCCAAGTTGACAAGATACCTAGTCCCACTAAACTTTTTTCTACGAAAAGCTTAAAAAATTTAGTTCCCACATTTATGCATTAATTCATATGTGTTGAGATAAGTAATATAATACATGGGTCATCACATAAATTTTTTTCCACTAGTGGGACATGTCTTAAATTAACCACCACCTTAGGAAAAACCTCAAATACCTTCATGCAATGTTGAAATATTCAAATAATGACTCCTTTAAATGAAGATTTCATTCAACTATCCATCAAATATCTAATAAGTACTAAATATATAGTCTATTCTACATTCAATGGTATAAAATGCCTAGTAAGACTTAGAAATCTAGTCTAACTAGACATCTATTTCAAGTTGAGATGATATCTAGTTCCACTAAATATTTTTGCAAAAAATAGCTTCCAAAATTTTGTCTCCCACACTTATACACGTTGACTCATATCATGAAGGACATTACTTGTGAAAGTGGTGTCATAAATGTTGAGATAATACTGTCATGTTCAGTTCATCCACAATATTATGTCATACTAGTGGGACATGGTCTAAATTGACTATTACCTAAGGAAAAATCTCAAATACCTTCATTTAATGTTAAATTATTCAAATAAAGACTCCTTTGAATGAAAATTTCATTCAATATCCATTATTTATCTAATAAGTACTAAATATATGGTCCATTGTACATCCAATAGTAAAAAACACTTATTAAGGCTTAGAAATATAAGCATAAGTAGATTGATAAGATATTTAGTTCTATTTTTTCTTTTCTTTTCAAAACATAGATTTCAAAATTTTGGATCCCATGCTTCTGCAAATAAACTATAAATAAAATTAGTTTTAATAGTGATATTGTTGATCATGGTGTTAGCAACCAATGGTAGAATGTCTAGGGGTAGATCTCCTCTCTTGAAAAGTGATGGAATCACTCCAAGGTTCCTTGTAAGCTAGGTCTTAGTCATACAAATTAACTCAATTGGGTTATGTGGTTTTTTGTACATAGGGTATTTGCTAATATATCTTGAAGTCTAGTTGAAAGTATAGTATCAAGCCTCTAATAACAAACTGGTCACAAAAAATGATGATTATAACCTTTAAATAACACAACATCTATAATAGTGATTTTTGAAAACAAAAAACCTCTCATAAGCTAATGATCTAATCCAAATTAAATGATAAAATAAAGATCAAAATAAATAAGGGTACCAAGAGATGAATTAAAATCTATGCTGCCTGGATAATGACAACCAAACCATTCACCTTGCTTCACAAAAGATTATATCAAATCTCATGAAACAAATAAAGTATAAATCAAAATTCTCATAATTCATACATTATTAGTGTTTATGCAGGAGCATCCTAGGTGTAAGAGAAATCTTGCATCACCCAAAAATATTTCTAGTTTCTTTTCAATAAGGGCTATCTTATGCAGAGCTACTATTTATGGAAACTTACTATTTTTCATAAGTTGGTCATATGAGCTCAAAATGTTCTAATTTCACAGGTGGAGGTTCATCTTAGTCATATCAGTCTACCAATTAAGTTTCATTGACATATCATCTGTATCAGTGAAGATATTGAGGTTTTTGGGTACAAAATCTTTGAGCTCAATTTTGAAGGCCTTAGAGGCTCCGGATCATGATCGATCCCTTGCTAATTGGAACTTGCTTGAGTGAGGCACTATAGATCAGGTCCTGCCATTTTTAAAAAGTGGTTATAATAGAAAAATGGAGTTATGGTTAAAAAGTTATGGCCTCCGAAAGTTGGGCTACCTAAAAATAAAATTTGTAATTATTTTGAGCCGACCCTATTGTAAAAAAATTGAAAATAAAATAATTCTAAGGGCGGTCGGCATTAATGGCTAAATTTTGGGAACTTTCTCGAGTGGTGGAAAATTGCCTATATAAGGAAGGCTTGTAGTGTTGTTTAGAGCAGTTCATAATAGTTCTGGGTAATAATTTGAGGCTTTGTCCTACAGAATATTGTAAAGTAAAATGTCTATGTGGTTTTGCATATTGTAATTCTGAAATTTTTAATTCCACACTTGTGGGGATAATAAGAAGCCCATTTTCTATTCTTGCAAATTGTTGTTGTTTCTCTATTTATGTCATGTATTTTTGGTATTAAGGGGAGCACCCTTCATCAAGTGGTATCAGAGCAGGAGTTCCTGAGTGTGTAGACAAATCGTCGACCGTGAGGCAGTTTGCACCAGGACCATGGTTCAAGGTTTCAGCGATAAGTGCGAAAATGCCTCAATGAAGGGAACATGGCAGAAGAGTTGGTGGTGTGACACCTAAGGTTAGAGGCCTCTAGAGACAAGTCGGAGTATTGCAGGAAGAGATTTGCAGAGGCAGGAATCTTGTTGTAAGAGAGGAAAGTGAGGATGAAGTCGAAGAAGAATGAAATTTTGATCGGGAAGGAGACAGTGAAATTTTGAACCAAGAGGAAGAAAGACTTTTTTGGGCCATTTCCAAGATCGGGAAAAGACCTAAGATTAAGGTTCCTACATTTTTTAGGAAACCTTAACCCATAAGAGTTGATTGACTGGATCAATGAATTAGAGGAATATTTTGAGTAAGAAGATATCGAGGATCCTAATCGGGTCAAGTTTAGCTCCCCCTATGACCATGAGGGTCATTCATCCAGAAGTAGAGGGTGCGTCCATTATGGATGCATCCAATAAATATTCATCAACATTATCCTTCTTCACTTCTGTCCAAATCAAGCTCGCATCCTCTGTGGCTTTCACAAACTTGACTTCTCTAGATTCATCCAAAATTGACTTTTGTGACTCATTAGGACTTTCTTTTCTTTGCACTTGTGATCTGCAAAACTTTGAGATGTGTCCAGCCTTGTTACAAGTGTGACAAATAATTGGAGGCCTTATATTCCTCGGCACATTGATGTGAGTTACCATACTGCACTGTCTAGCTGTATGACCATTATAATTGCATATTTGACATGTAATGTTCTGAGGACTTCTAATATTTTGTTGAGGATGATTTCTCTGATTATGTTGAGTTTGATTTCTTTGATTTGATCTAAAATTCATAGCTCTATGACCAAACTTATTGCATGAATAAAAATAACCATTGAAAGGTCTTACCTTTTTACAATCTCTTGCTATGTGTCCATGCTTGTTACAGGAATAACAAGTTTTGTTTACTGGCTTGCACTCATCTTTAGATGGTTCTTCTTTAGCTTCAGTATGATCTTCATTCTTCTTGGCTTCTGTAGACTCTATTGGTGCTTTCATTCTTCCTCACATGTCATTGATTTGATTGTGTGCTTCATTGAATTCAATACTAGAGGTAACTCCTTTAAGCTTCCGAGCATACAACTGTGACTCTATTAGATCCTTGCTTGTGTGAAACTTGTCAATATGACTCTTTGCTTCAGTCAATTCAAATTCCATCAGCTTCTTAATGTTCTCTAGCTCCAAGATTTTCATGTTTTCTTGCCTTAGTTCTTCATCTAACTACTTGTTTTCTTTGAGCTATTCTTCATAGGCTTCTTGATTGTTAAATAGATTTTCATCCAACTCTTCAATCTAATCCTTTAGAGATGTGTTTTCCTCATTCATCTTTTTTACCATTTTTCCTAAATCACTATTAGAACAATCTTTCAAATATTTTCTCAGTTTCTTGATGAATACTTGAGAACCACTAACCTTTAATTTCAGTTCTTCAATTTATTTTTCAGATCTGTCAAGGTCTTCAAGAGCTTCTTCAAGATTCTTCTTCAGATGTTTCACTTCTTCCGAACCCATGATCTCCTCAAGTGGTTAAACTTGTCTTCAAATGACCAAAGCTCTGATACCAATTGTTAGGAATGGGAACATTGAGGGGGAAGGGGGGGGGGGGTTGGGGTGAATCAGTGTTCTATATAATTCCTTTCTGATACTTGAAACTTAACTCAATACCTTAATTGTTGAACTGAATATTAAAGCATATAAAGTAATCCACACATCACACACAAAACATAACACCAAATATGATTACGGGGAAACCTTGGCCAAAGGAAAAACCCCGGTGGGAATTAATACCCACTAATAATTGTACTTATGTATTATGAACCTGTTAATGTTCCTTAGCCCTATTAGGAGTTGCCATTACAATGCTTAAGTACAATGACCTTGTCAAGGTCGGACCCTGTTAGGATTCTTTTACAATTAACCCTGTTAGGGGTGAGGACTCACTGTCCAAGAGCTCACTGCTCAAATGGTGAAGGCTACAACCTTCTGAGTATCAGATACACACTATATATGCAAGGTGAATTGTTGCTATGACACTGCTTGTCTGATCAGTTCATTATGTACGCTGATGCTTTAACCTCCTGTAAAGCACTATATCATACTGACTGCTCTTCGCATCCTTCTTCTCATCTTCTATCAACTCTCTATCTCCTCCCATGCATAAATACAAAGGTGCGTGTCTTATTTATATGCGCAAATGAAACTATTCATTAAGTCGTCCTATAACTAATTACATACAAAGCTTCCAAATGAATTGGCTCAAGCGTGTTTACATACAATGATATAAACAAGTCTACAACACATTTACAATAGGTGCATAGCCTTTACAAAACAATATTATAACTGCTAACCAACATACTAACAGTCGGCTCCATACTTTGTTATGTTTTGTCACTCATTGTCTATGTCACCTCAATTCGTTCTATCTTCATCATGCTAACTCATATGATCATGTGCTCTTAGACATAGCTTAATAACATATCCAAAAACTTATCTTCAAGGGTGCATACCAAAACTCGATCATAGGCACGTGCGTTGATGCTCTGTTCATCTGGTGCTTCACTGACTGTCCAGTCTTCCATACTTAGCCATTTTCTAATCTTATGAGTAAGTGTTCTGACTCCAAAACTCCATATGACTTTGTTTCTATAATGACAACACTAAATCTTAGTAATATACATCAATATAGTCAATTTGCCAACAGGCTCTCCCTTTGCACCAATACCCAAACTCCCTCCACATGGGGAGTGTGTATTCATAGACTAAGGCTTATGCATCCAAAAAGGAAATAAAAGGGGTTAATCTCATAATCTACCATGAGGTTTTGGAGGTAGAATGTAGCCTTACTTCAAAGGATATAGATTTAGTTTTGAATGTGGGAATTTTGTTGATTATCCTAGTATATACTTACAATATGTAATTATATTGATTCCTCAACTTTTCCCTATATACATTATTTTCTCCATTATGTAGATGATGGGGAAGGGCATTTTGTATTTTGCATATGAAGCCTTGATTTTTTAATAGGTGGATAAATTGTCCCTAGACTTTCTTAATAGGATTAATGGCTGACATAGTCTAATGTATCTAGTCTACAACTAGTATATGTGCTTGAGTAGAGCTCACCTTGGTTATGAATCTAGTGTACTTCCTTTCTTGAATCTTAATATATTATTGAGATATGCCCATTACTGATCAAAAAAATAAATATGTAACAAGCTAGGTAGAAAACCAAGACAACCCACTATGCAAAAAATGTTCTCTAGAAAGACAAGAGAATATACAACCACAAGAAAACCCCAATCAAGGCCTCTAGTTGGCCTTCCATGTCTTCCATAACTAAATTTTTAAAAAAAAATATGAATTCTTTAGGGTCAAATATTCTGAATCACTAACATTCCACTCACTATTTACTTTGAATCCCATTTATCCAAGCAATTAGCCACCTCATTCCACTCCATATAGATGCCAATAAAATAAATAGTAAACTTGATATTATTACTTATGATAATTATAGTTTCATAAACTATCACAACTTTACAATTTCACATTCATTTTGGGCACTTGATGTAGTGTGCCTTCTTTTGAGTCCTTTTTAGCCCATTTTGGTCTATCTCATCAAAACTATCATCATATCCTCATGAGGTGACCTAATCTTATGTCCTAGGCATGTGCACTCTACAAACAAGTTTAGTTTTCCCTAATTTGGATGGACTAGGGAACCTAGCACCTTAGTCTCTTCAAAAGGGGCAAAAGTTTGAATATTTTGGAGTGTCATTTCCTACAATTTGTGATATAATCGTGACATTTTGATATGACCATTGGAAGTTGACCTAAGTATGAAAATACATTAAGAGCCCTATATGAGGTAACCATCTATCATTCTCAAATTAATAAATCCATCACAAGCATTCATAATTCCTACAAAACTAGATCTAAGTACAAGGACCATCAAGCTGCAACAAACTTATCTTCAAGTATGTTTCATGAGTGGTTTAGTTATGACTTATCCATGTTACAGCATCAACATTTGGAGGAATTTTTTAAAGAGCATTGCATCACCACCATTATCTCCAACAATAACATCATTTCAATTCAATCATTGTATTTTTTATTTAGCTTCTTCCATAGCATGGGACAATAAGTTTTTGTACACTATTAGAAAGTATGAAAACACAATTTTATGTTTGAAAATATAATTCTCTAACTCTATTAAAAGATAATGAGAATTCATGTATCCACAATTGAATAAAGGGTAGACTCAACCCAAAATAAAACCTAATGTACTTAGGAGGAAAATTATGCCTAAATTAAATTTGGATAAAATGCACAAAGTAATGATGCATTTTTTCAATCCAAACTATTCAATTCTATATGAAATATTTAAAGATCCCATCCCTAATTTATCTATGAATGTGTCCTTTAACACATTAGGATCATTGATTGAGAAGGCATTAGCGAGAAGATATTATTATCAAATCCAATGTTTTATAATGACATGTTGACTATTCTTAGTTCCCTATTCACATAAATTCATGGATGATTAGAAGCCCTTTAAAATCTATTTGTTATCTAAATATTGTATTTTTGTGTATCTAGGTGTACAAAGAAAAGCACTAAACGAAAGATAACAAATATAAAGAGGATGGATAATGAATTCCACAAACATAATTATATTTAGAATTTGACATCATTGGTAATCTTTTGGATATCATTGAGACAAGAACTCTATCAACACAATTCTAACTAGTAATGAAAAAATCATGCCCCAAATCTCATAATTGTACATTATTTTTTGTTGACAATATAGTGTTGAAGATGATAATATTTCCTTCATAGCATCTTGAAACTGGAACTATTAGCAATGCCTTTCAAGTGTATTAATTATACCATGTAACACTTGTATAACCTATCTTCTATGGTAAGAGGTATAGTTAGGAGAGATATTATGGCACACTAAGATAAGCATAAGAGGAAGCCACTTAATTTTTTTAAATGTGAATGAGGCTATTTTCCCATGTCCTTGTTTAGATGTATTAAAGTTATTAACATTTTATTTATAGTTCGCTTGTATGCTATAAGTATAAAAACTTGTCTCAAAATATCAAGATGAAATTAAAAGCATTTAATAGCATGTGACATAAAATTTACCATCTACTTTGAATATTGTGTTGCAACTCATCTATTTATAGACCAAAAGAAGTAGGTTAACATTGAAGAAAATCTACTAATATTACTTGTGAAATCAACGAGTTGAAACCTAACCAACACCCCTCACATAGAGTTTCTCACTTCAAAAAGAAAATAGTCTATAATTTGCATGACATCTAATTGGGTTAGAAGATGTTTAGTTAGAATATTAAATTTCATATAAAAGTTAACCAAATAATTGGAAATCTTGTGATATATATTTAGTTTTTAAATTATATCCTTAAGCATAAATATGTAATCTATTGATTGATAATTTATTATATAACTAATTTCTTCTTTACTTAAAGCTTCTAGAAACTATAAATTTGAAAACATAAATAATATAAAATTATAGAAAATAATATGCTAAAGGTATGATCAACCCAACCATAACAATTCTATAACTCTTTGGTTCTTATTGTTATCCATATTTATATGTGGGAGGTAAATGATATATGGTGTCCATGCAAATGTATTGGTGTAAGTCACTGGATTGAAGAGAACATGAATATGGATTACTAGGAGAGCTAGACTATTATGAAGGAATTTTGATTTTGAGTAATCCAAGTTAATAGATTTATCTAAGTTTGAAGATAGGTTATAAAATAATAGAATTATGAATGTACAATTACCTTGTGATAAGACTTTGGTTAAAATTCAAGTTTAGTTTGTAATGTTGTAGAGAGAATATGCATAATGAACCTATTAACGTCATTGGTTATGGCATAAGAGGTTTTTCTTTATAGACAAATGTGTCAAAAACAATTAGCTTTGAACTTAGCACATGTCTAGTGTCTCTCTTGTTTTCTTGTTGAGATGCAATCTCTTTTTTCTTTCATCTACTTGTCTTTCATCTACACTAATTATTATATTTATATAGCATTAACAAACCAATCTCAATGATGTGACTATGGTAGTCAACTAATTAAATCATATATAAATAATAAAAAATCACGATCTCGACAATCTATCAATGACTCTTTAATTATTAAAGAAAAATATAAAATTAAATATTTAATTTATAATTTATATATGTAATTAAGTCATATATAAATAATAAAAAATCATAATCTCAACAATCTATCAATGACTCTTTAATTATTAAAGAAAAATATAAAATTAAATATTTAATTTATAATTTGTATATGTAACAATAATTGTTGAAATAATGAATGTGGAGGTGAGATCTGACCACCACCATTGTGATGGGGTTTATTAAGTCAAAAATAGCGGGCTCTTTAACTTTTTCCTTACGTTAGGTAGGTCAAAACATATTAAAACAAGAATAAAAGTAAGGACTTCAATTATGAAATGAAAGCACTTACGTACAGAATAAGATGATCTTTAATGGGCTTTCCTTGGAAAAAGTATTTGTCTAAGAATTCAATTACAATTATGTCTTAAAGATGGAATGCTTATTTTTTTAGGTGTAACAATATTTATTGCTCTTGTTCCATTTGGCAATGCAATCCATTGTATCTCTCCATTTCTCAATATTCAACATTCATTGCTTTTGCTTTTATTATGTAATTTTTTTCTTTTCTTTTATTCAATTAAAAAATATTATTGTTCTTATTCTCATAAAAATTTATGAAGTGTGTTTAGAATTTCAATTTTTTTAAATTACTTAATGTATTTATTATGGCTATTGAATTGAATAATATTTATGAAAAAATTAGAAAAAAAATATGAAATATTATTATATGTATTTTCAGTCTAACTTTCAAAATTTTGGTTTTATAATATATTTCATACTAAAAAACAACATATTATTATATATATCTTATTCTTTTTTTTAAAGTTTTTAGTAATTAAGATCTTTCCTAATTTTTGTGATGAATAATATTTAACAAATTATTATCAATAGTATTTTCAAACCTTTGATTTTTAATCTATTTTACCTTATTATTCTTGACAAAATAAAAATTAATTTTTTTTGTTTTTTGTTTTTTAGTGATTAGGATCTTCCTTAATTCTTGCGATCAATAAGATTTAACAAGTTATTATCGGTAGTATTTTCAAACCTTTGATTTTTAATATGTTTTACCTTATTATTCTTGACAAAATAAAAATTATAAGAATTTTTATTAGAATAGGGACAAAGTTCAAGAATATAATCAAAATGGAATGTTTACAATACTTTACAAAAAGGACAATTTTATAGAGTGGTTCAAACATTATCATCATTGTGATGCCTTGTTGTAATTGTACTCAAACTTAAAGTATTCTTTCAATGTGCATGTCTTACAAGATGTCTCTATTTCAAATTATTAACTCCAAAACAATCTACCCAAAAATATGTTAATAATCTCTATATATTGTCTAAATTTGATATTATTAATTCTTTCTCCAATAAAAAAATGTTATGATGAAGGGATTTTTAAGGGGTCATATCTCTCTTATTTATTAAGATAAAAAATCCATATGTAATTAGCTCACTTTTTTACTATTCAAATCGATATAAAGTTTATGTGATGTCAAAATTCTTCATTAATTATATAAATAATAAATATTTACTATTATTTAATATTTATATATTTTTAAACATAACATTTTATTGTTTCTTTAGATAATATTTTATTGATCTTGGATAAAGTAATCTTCAATATAAATTTGAATAATTTCACAATTACTATAATTAAAATCTTACAAATTATATGAAATTATCTCAACTAATATTTGTTAATAAATTTTATTTGATATTATCAATTAGTATACCTATCTTGGATAAATCTATGTAAAAGAAGTCTATTTTACTTATATCACAAATCTTAAAAAATAGATAAGTATATAAAAATAAACAAATATTTATCCTACATAGATTAAAATTCTTGTTAAGAAAGATTAAAACTATATAACATTCCTTTTCAAAATTGTTCAAATGAATAATTTTGAATTAATAAATAATATAATAATCATAAACAATTTTTCTTAAATTTTCTTCTAAAAAGAATTTCATACAAATAATGGCACTATGATATTTGCACATATTTTTTTTGCTTCTTCTTCTTTTGTGTATTGTCATTTACTTGATTTTGTTTCTTACTTTTTGTATTCTACTCTATTTTTTGTAATTGCTTTCATTTTGAAGAGTTGACAATGTGTTTTTATGTGTTGCATTTTTTTATTTTTTTTTAATATTAAGCATTGTTATATATGTTATTATTTTATACTTTTTATTTTGATATTAATTATTAGAAATACATTTTATTTGTAAATTTATCAATTTCAAAAGTAACACAAATAAATTATAAGACTAAATTTTTATATTTTATTTGTATTTAAAGAAAGATGTTAAAATAATGTGGCCCATTTTTTATTTTTGTATTGCAACATCAAGTACATCTCATATTATTGTCATTGTAGGTTATGTCTCTTGGTGTAACTATAATTTCTATCATGCTACAAGAGTAGGGATGCATCACTACATGACATTTGTATATATAATAAATAAATAAAATATGACATTTGTTTATTTACTAAAAAAGACAATACAATTATTCAATAACTTTCCTTGTAATTGATAAATTTAATAGTATATTTTCATATAAATCTAATGCTACTAATTTTGTTCTCATTGAATCACTTTGAAATCAATGTGTCACTTGTCTTGTAGATGACTATAGAAAGGAGTAATGATCATCACAAAAAGAAACCACATGTATAAAATTTTAGTAAGGAATATGTATGGATTTATTGATTAAGCATTTTTCATTCACTTTGTGTGGGTTTATTCAAGGACAATTTTCCTACTTTGGTAGAGTACATTCTATTGTGAATCATCACATAATAATTGATTTACATAAAAATTTCACACTAGCAATGACTTTATGTTGCTCTTCATCACTCATTACATAATAATATTTATCTTCCTCTCACTGTGTTTTTCAATAATGGTAATTTGGTAAGGATGGTAGTAGTGTAGTGTCATAAATTGTATAACTTGCAATTTTATCCATATCTTGTGTCTACTTTGTATATCCTTAGTGTTGTTGTAATCTCATTTCATGTCTTGCATCATGTTTTTTCCTTCTACAGGTGATGAGGCCTCATTTCAATGGTCACTTTTTTGTATTTTTTTCATTACGGTGTAGGAGCATTCAAGGTGTAAGAGCAATCTTGCATCACCCAAAAATATTATTTATTTTTCAATAAGGGCTAAAATGACAAGGCTGTTTATTTTAGTAATTTTTATTTGTACATGTATGAACCTAAAAGCTTACCCAATGAGTGAAATTGAAATATGAAAGTGAATGGTGAAAGAAACATCTCAATAGCATGTGGCATTTGAGAGATGTTACATTTTGTTGTGATAAATTTCTATAATACAATTTCAATTTTATATTTGAACCCTTTAGAATCCTCATACATGTCTGAAAGTTTGATAAAATTTCTTTGCACAATTCAGCATCATAGATCTCTTCATGAGATTTGCAACACTATATAATGATTGAAGATCTAATAGTTGGATCAAAATTTATGGCTTCTAGAAATGATTTTATCAAAATCCAAATTTCCAATTTCCAATTAAATATCTTCTTGAGTGAGAAAATGGACAATTAGATTGTTGGCGCCCAAAATGGGAGTTACAATTTCCAAAATTCTCTAGGGTAGTTATACTATCTAGGATAAATAAGGCAAATAAAGGCCAAGTACATGGAATAATTCAATAATGTAGACTAGAGCTCCAACTTCCAACTTTTTCTTGAGAAAAATAGATTTTTTTTAAATAAGAAAGCCCATTTGATTGTAGCATGTGAATTTTTAGTATTGTAATTCATTTTTATGAAAGTAATATAAATTGGTTATTTTCTCTATTGTATTTATCTAGTTAATCTCTATTACTATTCCATGCATGTGTGTTGGGTGGAGAGCCCTTCATAACATTAGCCCTGTATTTCTCCCTTTTTTACCATTTTGAGCATGAATTGTTTTTGAATAAGGTAAAAACGGGTTCTGAATTGAACCCAAAACCATTTACATTAAAGCATAAAGATAAAGCTAGAAAGTTAACCAAAATGAAATGCCTGCTGGAAAGACACAAGCAGGACCCAAAACACACCTAGATACGATAACAAAGCAAAGAAAAATAGTTACTAGCACAACTACCAGCAACACCCAGCAACCAACCAGACCTTACTTAATTGTTTTTTATCATTTTCTTTGCCTTCATCTTCAAGTCCTCCATCTTCTGGATAGCGTCTTTCAGGTCCTTTAGTTCCTTTGGCTTTTCAGGGATCTTCCTCTGAGTGCGCCCTTTGGTTCTCGTACCTGGACCAGCATTCCCAGCATCCTCCTCAATGGTTATTGTCATGTTTTCCAGTTGGCTTTTTTCCAGGTAGTTGTGTAGCATATTGAGGTTCATGACAGCCGCACCAAGTCCCTCATTGTTGTGGCTCAGGACTTTTTTAATCATGTTCCCGTTGTTGTTGACTTTAGCCTTTATGTCTTTGACCTTGTTATCAACAATCTCATTAACTTCAACAGCAAAATCCTCATTCCAGTTTTTATTATTTACCTTATCCAAAACCTTATTTTCCAGCTTCTCCAGCCTAGTAGTCAGGGTGATCATAGTTTTTTCCATAGCCTGAAGATGGAGCTTCATCTCCTGCATCTCCCACTTGATCCAATCTAGAGAAGTACTCAGACTATCTGCTTTGTTAACCTCATCCTACACAGTAGCACCCAACAGGGGATCTAAGGTGTCCTCCTTGTAGCTCTTGCCTTCCTCTATGATAACCTGGTCCAAGCCCACGTTAGAATCATTGTGATCCTCATCTTTTTCTTCCACATCAGGGGGTTCTGACCAGCCTCCATAACCTCTTCATCTTGGCCCTCCAGAAGGCCCAAAATTCTCCCCCGTTTGGTTTTTACCATCCTCTTTACTAGCCAGGTCTAAACCATCCTCAGTGTCAGAATGAATTTCAATTTTTTCTTCTTTAGCAGGGAACTCCAGAGCATCGTCCTTAACATCCCCAGTAGGGGAGTCTTGTGCATCTTCTTCCTCCTCTTCAACTCCTTCCTCATCTTTTTCTTCCTCTTGATTCTCCTCATCTTTTCCTTCTTCTTCCTCATTATCATCATCCATGATGTCGTTCATGTCCTCTTCCTGCTCAGTATCATCTATGTCCCTGCCCTCTTTTTCCTGGGCTCTCTCCTCGTTATCAGAATCCACCTCCACATTGTCTTCCTCAGAAAATCCCTCTCCCTGAGAAAGAGGGTTGTTATCATTAGCATTATCTCCGCTAACCCTTTCTTTTTCCTCATCTTTTTTTTCATCTTCCTCACTACTGTCGGGGATTTTTTCTTTATTTTTCTTCCTCTTTTTTCCTTCTTCCTGATTACTTTTTTCCTTGTTTTTCTTCCTCTTCTTGCTAGGTTCATCCTTTCTATCAACCACCTTGGACTCTTTCCTTTTTCCTATGACCCTTTTAGGAATTGGGTCTAGGATAATGTCTCTAGCGTAGTCAGAAATGAGGAGAATCAAGCCCTCGTGCAACACAAGGTTGCTCGACTTCTTCCTATGCTCCGTTATGCTGCTATTCAGAGAGCTCATAAGAAAGTACGGGAAAGAAATCCACATATTATGCCTAAAGTGATTAGCTAGAACAAAATGCAGGTTGTAGATTTTGGAATAGCACCCATCGAGCGTGAAGTACTCAATCATAACCTTCAGCATTTTCACCCAGAAATCCTTAATTTTAGTTATATCTACATAATCCCCTTTTCCTTTTGTCATGAGAGCTTTTTCATCAGCAGTTTTAGGGAAAAGATTAAAAGCTTCGATACCAAGCCTATGGTTGCCTCTATGGAAATGACTTCCCTCCAGGGGTAAACCAGTAATCTCAGCCAAAAGAGAAAGAGTAAGGAGGAAAGATTTGCCCCATATATTGACTTTACCTCTAACCCAGCCATCATCAAACAAGGAAGTAACCTGTTTGTCATAGCTGTGGAGCTTTTCCATGTACTGAGAGACCCCTCTTTTTCTCAGCTTCTTCCATACCTTCCTCTCTTGTCTCCATTTCTCACAGTTAGCGGGCTCCTCTCTCCACATACCACCTTCCATTTTATGCTTTCTGCTACTTTTCTGGTTCGGCTCCTTACCAATAAGCTTCTTCTCATTGCAATGCTTTCTTTCATTTTCCTGATTACTTAAGATAACCCAAGATCCATATATCATTAAAACTGAAATAATTTTCCCACACTTCGCATTACATGCAGCCCTCCTCGAAAATTGTTTCATCCTTATCATCATGATATTAATTGATTTTCCCTTCATTGTGATTAATTTTGTCATAAGTGATTAGACTTATGATCTCGGTGTTAAGATTTACTTCCCCTCTCTATGATTTGATGATGTCACTTTGGGTACCTTTATTTGCCAGCCTATCCGTCAGCTTATTACCTTCACGATAAATATGAGTGACGTGGTATTCCTCAAAGGATTTGATAATCATTTTGATTTTGTTTATTGTATGAGCTATAGTCCAGGAGCTAACAGAATTCCCTTTAATACAATTAAAAATGTTGAGAGTCACCCTCGAGCCAAAGTTTTGAGCATCCCATATCTTTGGCCAACTTAACCACATAGAGAGTCGCCTCAGCTTCCGCCATGTGGTTGGTTTGAATCCCTAACAAAACCGCAATAGCTCCAAGACAATTTCTGGCCTAGTCTCTTAAGAGGCCTCCTCCTCCAACCCTTCCAGGGTTTCCTCTAGCAGAACCATCAAAGTTCCCTTTTAACCATCCCATGGGAGGAGCAGACCACATAACATTCTCTTTAGGGTTCAAGTCATTTCTGCTCTTCAAGATCTCCCAAGATATGGTATTATCCTTTTTAAGATTAGGGTTCCATAAGTTGGTTTCCTTCTTACCAATACTTCTATAGTTCTCCATGATACTTCTGGAAACAGAGTTAGCAACCAAAAGTGGGGTAGCTTTTTTATCTCTAAAAATTTTGTTGTTCCTCTCCTTCCATATCTGCCAGGTAAAATGAGGTAAAACAAGTTTCCAAAGATCCTTAGCATTTTTGTCATGAAAGGGGCTCTGCCATTACTGAAAAAAGTCTTGGATATTGTGAGGTTTAACCCACTTCAGATTCAGAGATAAAATGATGGAATCCTAGACCTCTCTAGCAAAGGAGTAATGGATCATAAGGTGATTACAAGACTCAACTTCTTCACAGCACAAGATGCATCTATTAGGCATTTGGAACCCTCTTCTCATGAGGTTATGCATGGTAAGGATTTTGTTCTGGACAAGCAACCAAAAAACATGTTAATTTTAGGGATAAGATCTTTATTCCATACTTGAGCACAGAAAGGTTGAATCTCTGAAGGGATGAGAAGAGTCGAGGTAGAAGCTACTGAGAAATTGCCAAAGATAGCAAGACCCCATATCAGATCATCAGGCTCATTTTCTCTAATAAACCAGTTGTTTAGTTGTTTATTCACCTCAATTAATCTGATGTCCCTCAAACCCAAGTCAATCCATTCTTCATTAATTTAGTAGTCACTCACTTTTTCCCCAATGGTCTCTTTACATTCCTGAATCACAAAATTCCACTCCTCATTCTCTATAAGATGTTTATCTGAGAGCCACTTATCATCCCAGAATTGAATCTTCCTGCCATTTCCTAGCTTCCATCTAGCCCCTTTAGTGATTAGGTTCTTTCCCTTGCTTATACTGTTCCAAACAAACGACCCCTGGATATCATTTTGAGATTGAAGAATTCCTTATAGAGAAGTGAGATGGTATTTTCTTTTGATTATAGCATTCCACTCTTTTTCCTCTTCAAAAATCCTCCAGCATTGTTTAGCTAGAAGGGCCTTATTAGTATTAGTAATATTTCTGATGCCCAGCCCCCCTAGCCTCTTTGGTTTACAAACCTTCTCCCAAGCCACCAGACTAAGTCTCTTTTTCTCTTCCACACCAGTCCATAGGAACTTTTTTTGAATTTTTTCAATAAGGTCAATATACTTCGAAGGAATTTTGAACAGACTTAGAGCATAAACAGGGAGGTTTTGGAGTGTAGCCTTCAATAGTTGAACTTTCCCAGCTTGGCTGAGAATCGCCCCTTTCCAACCTGCCAATTTTTTGTGGAATCGATCAAGAATTTCATTCCAAAAATTGGCCTCCGGTTTCAAACATAGCGGCAGACCTAAGTAAGGGGCAGGAAGCCTCCCTATCTTACACCCAAGAATGGAGGATATTTTGTTCATTCTAGCTTCAGGTGTGTTAAGAAATACAAAAATCTTTTCTCCCAGTTAATCAGTTGTCATGTAGCATTAGAGTAAACATTAAGAGCTTTTTTAATATTCCTTGCCTCTTTGACAGTAGATTCCCCCATAAGAATCGTATCATCAACGAATTGTTCATGAGAACATTTAATCTTTGTAGAAGAAGGTTGCAGGCCTTTGATCTACCCTTGATTAACTTGGTTCTTGATGAATCTACCAAGACTTTCAACCATGATGGCAAAGAGGATAGGGGAGATTGGGTCTCCTTGCCTCAACCCCCTAGAAGGTCTAAAGAAAGGAGAGGATCCTCCATTAACAATCACAGAAGAGGAAACAGTAGAGACCAATTGCATAATCAGCTTGACCACTCCATTATCAAAACCAAAAGCCTGGAGAATTTTTGAAAGCAGCTCCCAGTCCACTCTATCATAGGCTTTGGATAAGTCAAGTTTCATCAGGAATCCTTGTTTTCTTGATTTCTCCAAGGAATGAGTATTCTCATGAACCACCATTATGGAATCCAAAATTTGTCTCCCCGGGACAAAG
Organism: Chamaecyparis obtusa; assembly: GCA_027943335.1. Lineage (NCBI taxonomy): Eukaryota > Viridiplantae > Streptophyta > Pinopsida > Cupressales > Cupressaceae > Chamaecyparis > Chamaecyparis obtusa. The sequence goes on from BSBK01000218.1 coordinate 917,372, forward strand.
CCATTCTGTTGAGGGGAGATGAGATGAGGGAGAAGCTTTAAGATCCTAGTAGTGAGAACCTTAGACATAATCTTGTACAAAGAGTTACAAAGATTGATCAACCTGAAGCAGTCAGCAACATTAGCTCCCGGTCTTTTAGGAATAAGAGCTATAAAGATAGAGTTAAGTTATTTTAGGATAGATTTAGAGCCAAAGAATTCTTTCACAGCTCCACAAACATATTTCCCTATGATCCTCCAGAAAGTTTGAAAGAAAAACATTTGGAACTCGTCTGGACCAGGAGATTTTTCTCCTTCAAAAGAGTGAATAGCCTTTTTGATTTCTTCATCCTTAGGGATAGACTTGAGAAAGTCATTATCCATAGAGTCCAATAGTGAAGGAATGGAATTCAGTAATGAGTGTTGGTTCTCTTGATTTTGATCTTGCTCTTTGGAAAGAAGAGAAGCAAAATAGCCCATCATTTCTCTCCTTATATCCTCCTCTTTGGTTAAGGTACTTCTAGTAGTAACAAGAGAATTAATTATGTTCATAGCTTTATGCTTCATTACAGTAAGGTGAAAGAATCTAGTATTCTTATCTCCCGCTTTCAACCAAAGGGATCTAGATCTCTGTCTCCAGTAGGTCTCCTCTTTCGATATGATATTGTGATAGTCAACAAGAACAAGATTTTCCTCTATTCTTCTTTCTTCAGTCAATCCAGTACATTGTATCTTATCTTGAACTTCTTTTAATTCAATTTGAATCTTGTTCTTGGTTTGGAATATGTCACCAAAGACATCCTTGTTCCATTGTTTGACTTTAGCTTTGACATTTGCCATTTTTTTTGCCACTTGGAACATAGCTTTTCCTTCCACTTTAATATTCCACCATTCCCTAATTTTGTTTTCAAAATCTGGGTGGGCTAGCCACATTTTTTCAAGTCTAAAAGGGGAATGTCCTTTCCCACTGAGAGTATTAGCAAGAAAGGAGATGGGGTAGTGATCCAAGCCAATACGGTTGAGAGAGGAGAGGGTGCAAGAAAACTTAGCAAACCAGTCATGAGAAAGGAGAACTCTATCAAGCTTAACCTAGATAAGGTCAGCACCCACTTTCCTATTAGACCAAGTCTAATCAATACCTTCGAGATCAACATCCAACAGGCCTTCATTACTAATAAATTTCATGAGGTCCACCCTGCTTTCCACTTGAGTGTTGTTTCCACCTTTTTTTTCAGTTTCTTTCAGAGGAGTATTAAATTCTCCCATCAACATCCAGTTCTCATCTGGATAATCATTCCTAAGCTCATGAATCTTTTTCCACAAATTGAGTCTACCTAATTTAGTATTAGGTGCATACACATTAATCAGAGTCCAAGAGAAGTTATCCTTAATACTGCTAACTTTGACAGCCAGAAAGTTCTTATCCTCTCTCAGTAAGATGCAATGAAAACACTTAGAGTTCCAGTACATAGTCAATCCTCTAGAGGCCCCTTCCGAGTCACTTCCAAACTTCTCACCATTCTTTAGCAAGTTGATTTTATCTATCTTGTCTTTAATCATTTCAATTTCTTGAATAAGCAATATGCCAGGCTTAGAATCTCTAACTAAATTCCTAACAATATCGTGTTTATGACTATTTAGACCTCTAATATTCCAAGATAAGATCTTCATTTAAGGTTTGGGGAGTAGACTTGATCGATGGCGAGTTGTCTTCCATCGACTATATTTTGTTTTGCTTCTAGCTCTCTCTAATCCTTTTCTGAATCTCTTCCTCTATCTCTTTTGGGAGTTCCAATATCCGCCTTTTGTTGTTGTCCTCTTGTCTAGACTCCTCCATATTTGATTTGTCCCCCCTCCTTGTTTGATTTAGATGTCAAGCATCCTATTGAATCCCTTGAATTGTATTTTCTTGATAGGGGTGTCTGGTCTTTTTTGTTGTCCATTTTTAGCTGGGGACCAAATCCTTTTCCTGCTAGGGATTTTTTCTTTACTTGTATCTAGGGGCTTTTATTTTGCTCTACTTCCACTGTTTGAGAGTCATCATTCTATCCTTTAAGCTGATCCTACCTTGATTTAGTCTCAAAAAGAATAGCATTCGAGGCTTCACTACTATTTTGATCTAAAGCTTTCATGTCTTCACCAATTCCTTGAAGACCAAGATTGGAGTCCCTTCATTTTGATGAATCCAGACTAACTTCCACCCTGGAAATCAGCAAAGGATCTGACTCAGTAGAGAGATCAATGGTCTCCTCAAAGGAATTGGATGAGCATGTCTATTCCTTGTGAGTGTTGTTCTCATTAGAAGATGCTAGTTCATTTTGTTCTTTTGTTCCTTCCAACTCCATTTGAGGAGGAATCAGTTTCTCCTCTAAGTTAGAGTAGGGGATCTGGTCAGCAAGGGGCTTTTGAGATTCCCCTTTTTTCCTCCACTCCCATTTCTTTGAGATCTTTGACTCCTGATCTTTCTTTTCTGCTGAGATCTTCAGGGGACAGTGCTTAGCCCAGTGTCCTGCCTTTTTGCAGGTAAAGCACACAAAAGGTGTTGACTCATATTCTATTTCTTGTCTCCACTTGCCCACTTTAGAGTTCAAGGAGATAACTTGGGGTAGTTCAGTATCTTGATGGATATTAACACAGATCCTACCAAAAACTTGTCTAGATCTGGCCAAAGTCATCGGATCTATCGTAAGCAGTTCACCAAAGGAACTAGCTATGGCCACCAGAATGTCCTCATGCCAATATTCTAGGGGTAAACCAGGCAATCTTACCCAGATAGGGGCAGAGATAAAGAAACTTTCATTATAGTCCAAATTTGTTGACCATTTCTGCAATGATAAAGAGGATTTACCCATCATCCAAGGGCCATCGCACAACACTTTAGAAAGATCTTCTCCATTAGAGAACACAAAGGAAAAGAAACCTTTAGGCATGATGAACATATTGTCATTGATGTGAAAATCAGAAGCATATGTAATGAACATGAATGAATACGAACAAGCATATCCGAAGGTATATGAAGGTAACAGCATATATTAATGGAAATATATATTTAGCATATCATATACATAGAGATTGTATATTCAGCATATTTATGATATATAGTATAGTTGATATACATATATTCAGAGATAATTAGTATATGAATCAGAAATAATTAATCAGTATATATTCAAAAATGTACATACGTATACATTCAGCAGACAAGAATACACAGGAAATTATATATTAAGAAGACAAATATATGTCACATATTAGAATACACATATAGATACGTATATGTATACAATATATGATAAATACTATGCAGCATGTATACATATGATATGATAGACAGCAGAATATATGAGATGAATGTTGAATATCTGATGACGGTGGAAGACAAATCAACATACTAATACTTACAGCAATTTGAAGATACAAAGGATATGCAGAGACGGATAAAAGCAAAGACAAGCACATATTAAAAGCAGAAATGTATCATACAGGTTGTTATACTATATGCTTAGCTTTTGTGAATGAGAAGGGTGGTGAGCGCAGTATGTGTGTATACACGCATGCTAGTAGCACGGCAACAGTGAGACCTGAGAGGAAGTTGGAGTTTGCAAAGTTCGAGGAGAAGCATGGCTGACCAGTGTAGACCATTCTATGTTGATCACGGCATTTGAAATAAATAAGGTGGCGGAATGGAGTTCAAGATTCGACTCATGGAAGACCCACAAAGCATGAATATCAGTGAGCACATAGCAACTGTGGTGAGTCATGATGATCATATGTATAATGAAGGAAGAAGGGAAAGATACCTTCAGGGTGACTATGTTTAAGAACAGAGAAATATTGTATGTCTATATGATAAACAAAGAACGGCAAATGATCAACATACTGTAGATAAAAAGTTTGAGAACGAACAGAGACGTATAATAAAAGCAAAGACGTATATATATGATACGTTTGGCAGCAGTGATACAAAATACACAGCGGTACTATGTTTTCGTCAATAAAAGATTGAAGGTTTTAAAAGGACAATATTAAATTTGATATGCGATAAAAGTTTATCGCCAGCGATAATGAATAAGCACTCCTAGGTAATGGTTATGGATGCCGTGGAAAGATGCAAAGATATTTGGCAATAAAAGTCAAAAGTTAATTATTATATGTATGCAGGAGATAAAACATTAATATGGCAGAGATATACAAGGTATAATAAAGCAAAGACGGTAATATATATATCAAAAGACTATAACATGATATATATCAAAGGTTGTAGAAGATTGATATAAAAATTTGATATGCGACAAGAACTTTACATATAGCGGTTGAATATATTATCGAAGGATGCCTGCAGCGATTAGCATATACAGTGTTAACAATTATATGCAGATTGACATCATTATTGATGGTTAATAGTTGAAGACATTACATATCGTAAGGCTATATTGATTGTAATGATGTCATCAAACATATATTACGCAAAGTATTTGATTTGCGATTTAAGTTTATAAAGAAAGATTAACTTAGTTTAAGTTAATAATGTTTTAATAAAAAGACACCTTTTCATATATAAAGGGTCATATCTTTTAAGAGACATATCAGTTCATTTGAAGATATGTATATATAAATATTGAAACTATCATTTTGAAAACGGTGTGATGAAGTCAGCAAGAAAGAGGGGAGAATAGAAGAAAATTTAAAAGGCAGATTATATGAATTTGAGAAAATGAAGATTTGATAAATAATCAGAATAAATCTTATATATATATATAATGAGGTGTCAATAAAGATATATTTTAAATATTAAATAAAGGCTGACTTATGAAAAGAAGAAGTGTGTGCGGAAATTAAAATGTCCATCATCAGTTGAAGATAGCAACATTGCCAAGGTGGAAGAGAAATTTATGTGCAGTGGGTTGGTGCTCACAAAGACAGCAGTGGGAGTTGGTGCTTCCAGTAGGTCGGTGCCTGCAAAGTGTGGGAGTTGGAGCTTCCAGTGAGTCGATGCTCATAAACATAGGGGTTGGAGCCTCTAGTAGGTTGGTGCCTACAAAACATTGTAAAAGAACAAGTTTATATAAAAGCAAATTATTTTGTGGTTTTCTCCCATATTGGGTTTCCACGTAAATATTGTGTTCATGTGCATAATTATTTATTTGAGTATTTGAAGTTATTTTTGAATAAAAGTCTTTAAATTGAAAAATCATTATTATACTAATTCACCCCCCCCCCCCCCCCCCCCCCTCTCAGTATAATTGTGTGCTCTTCAAGGCATAGCTACCACATCCACCTGTCCTTTGAGTTTCCACTTCTGGAAGGTAAAGGCTCTCACCAGATCAATATTCGGTCTAGGACCTGAAAACTTTCCAATCAGGGTGGAAGCCATAATAGAAACAGTGTGGTCTATGATTTGATCAAGAATGATAATACCTAACTCCCCCTTTGACGGATTTGAAACAATATCAACCTTAGGGAAAGAATATTTTCCAATTGGTTTGACCCCAAAAAGGCCCAACCATTTTCGCTTACCTCGGTTCAAGTTCCCACCATGTGAAGAATCTTCTTGTTGTTTTGTTGTCCCTTTGCCTTTCTCAGTGGAATCAACCTTTTCCACCTTTGGTCCCAAGACAGGATCGTTGTCCTTGCTGGGCTAGGCCAGGCTTGACCCACCAGTGTTTTTCCCCTTTTCTGACAAAGGCCTTTCAGCATTGGCATCTGAAATATTCTCCGAAACCACAACATTTCCAAAGTCAGGCACAGAATCTGCAGCAAAACCAAGAGCATCCAGAATCCCCTCTTGCTTCGAATTCATTTTTTTTTCTCCCGCTCTATCTCCTCCTCCCTCCCGCTCCTGCTCCATCTTTTTTAGGATTGAGCATGAATTGTTTATCAAACCTTCATGGTGATTTACAAAGGTTGACTTACATGTCAAACTAACAACCAACTCCTTTATTAAATAATGGGTAATTTTTTTCTTTAGAAGCACTACCCCTCATCCCTCAAATGGAGACGTTGGCCCTCAACACTAAAATGGGAGCAGTACCCACAATAGCCCCCGCTAGGGATATTTTCTATAGACCCCTGTCATTGGCTCTTTCCATGAGCCCCCACCAAAGGACTAAGCCCTTAAGCCTCATAAGAGTGGCTCTACCCCCACTTGCATTCCCTCATTAATTGATATCAAAATCACTAAACATGGTTGTAAGAGTTGCCTAAATATCATCACCTAACACTTCCTCACTTTCCTATTTTTTGTGTATTCATCCCTAGTTCATCCTTAGGGAGTGTTGAAATGGATCTAACAATAAGCAGTCCTAGATAAAGCCAATCCAATATTCTTTATACAAAATATGTCAATGTCATTCTCAATCCTTCTTTTTTTTTGTCTATTTATTTTTAAGTCATAATGGTACTTGAAAATTTGTTTTGCCTTCAAAGGATCCACAAGTACAAACTGATATAAATATGTTTTAATTCATTTATTTTAATATTTTAAAATTTATTTTTAAAGCCAGTGTTCACTATGATTGTGCATTCTTCCCATGTACCATATTGTTCATCACACTAAACTCCTAAGAACTTGGCCCATCCACTAATTTATTGCAATGAAAATCTTAGGCTAGATTTTTATCACATCATGGAACGAAAATTAAACCTTATTAAAAATATAGATGAATTAGGACAACGAAAGAGTTTGGTTGTAAGTAGTTTTTTCAATGAAATTAAAGTTAAAATTGAATGTTTAATAAGCTACACTTAAAACGAGGAAAATTATAAATCTATTTTAATTCTCGTAAACTAGTAGGCATGAAGTTTTCACACTCCATATAGTATGTGCAACAATTTCTAGAACTAATTGTATATTCTTTTTGAATCAACCCTTCCAATTGCACCCAACAATCCACCATCAAAAAGAGGAAAAGTGAAGAATTGAGAAAAGAAAGGACAATGGTTAGAGGGGTCGGGATTCAAGAAAAATGTAAAAATATATATATATAATAATAATAAACTAAAGATCAAAAAATAACTATAGATTGATTGATAGATAGTGTGTGTGAGAGAGAGAAAGAAGGGGAGAACAAAAATATACCTAATATTTATAATATAGCTAAGGCAGTTTAGTACTGAAAGTTTTGCAAACCCAAGGTCTAGCTCTGGCTACTAAATGGATAGCTAAGGCAGCACAGTTGGAGGAGCCGTAGAAATTTCTAATCAGACGTAACATTAGCAGAGTTGTTTCTGCTAAAGGATCCTCATGGAAAGGGTTACACTTAAGTGACCTCATGGCTGGGCACATTCCACTCAAGGTTGCAGGATATGTTGTGTTCAAATCTATATGGCTAGGAGAATGTGAGACATTCAATCTCCAACAAGATTATTGCAGAGAACAACTTGGTTTGTGATGAAAGGTCAATATGGTGGAATTTGAAACATGAGGACAAACCATTGGCCCTGCTTCAAGGGTTTTCTTGAGTCGTCGGGCATCCAAAGGCTTACGAAACTTTAGAGATATCATTCAGGATGGTAAATTGCTAGGATGGCAATAAATTTGGCAAAAATGTGGTATTCCAGACACAGTGGAGAACCTACTCAATTCTGAGAGAAGCATGTAAGGAGTCATCTCTTCGTAGGCAGTGTGACTTTGACGATTCAGGGATGGCACGGTATAAATGGTTGGATGGATCTCCCATCCCCAGTGTCAAATCCAAATGCATTTATAACCTCCTTGTTGTTAACAATGTGGTTTACAACCATACCAACTCCTGTTGGAATCCTAAACTTGAGTTTGATGAATGGAAGAAGCTTTTTGAAAACCTGTGAGCCAGACTGATAGAACCTAAGAAACAGTACTTTATGTGGTGCCTTGTCCTACATAGGATACCAGTCAATCTACCTAATGGAGAGTCTAATCTATGTTCATTCTGTAAACAACCTAAGTCTATATCTCATGTCTTTTTTGAGTGTTTATTTGCCAGAGAAGTGTGGGGCCTTTTCGGTATTTATGTTAATAGAAATTTTATTGTGATTGAAGTGCTATCTGGTTGTATTCTGGGACTTAGGAAATCATGCAATATCTTTTGGTCTTGTTCCTTTTGTAGCTATCCTAGTCATACTCGTTGCTTCGGGGGTTGACCATCCTTATAAGTAGCACATCCAGGATGACAAAATACTTAGGTGGATGGAGGGCGAGCCGGCAGGCTGGACTACATGGGTAGATAGAAAATATAAAGTTTAGATATTGTTATACCTATATTATGTGTATCAAATTTTGTATTGGGTTGTTCTGATTATGTACTTTGCTATATCATTTACAGACTGGGCGTAGTTGTCTATATGTTGTTTATATTATATGTTGTGTTGTTTTAACAGTGCAGACTTGATTATGTAGTCTTATATTATAAGTATAAAAAAAAGATAGAAATATAATAAAATAAATAAATCACTCTTACAAAAAGAATAAAACAAAACAAACTCTTAAGAAAAAAAAAAAAGAATAAACAAAGATAAACAAACCTTATAAATAATATAAACAAATTAAAAATAAATGAACAAAAATAACTACAATCAAAATAAAAATAAAAAAGATGAAAGTAAAATCAAGGAGATAAATAAGAAGAATGGAAAGGAAAATGTAAGGAAGGAACAAAAATAAGCTAAGAAGAAGAAATAATAAAATAATGTAAACCGAGGTTTGAAATAGGAAAAAAAAAAAATTTAAAAAAAAAAGGAAAAAAAGGGGTGGGGTGGTGTGAAAATAAAAAGGAAAGGAAAGGTGTGGCACTAAAGAAGTAAATAAGAGAAAAGAGACGAAAGAAGGGGGCAACAGAAAAAAAATCAAGGAAGAAGGAAAAGGAGGGGTCAAGCATGATGAGGGGTGGTATAGAGGGGAGAAAGTAAGGGTAATCAAGATGCCAACCTCCATCACGGTTGATATTGGAGGGTGATGCTTAATGAGAATAATTCTTTGGAGTTTCTTATTGAAACATTGACTTCTTTGACTAGAACTTGGGTGTTCTAAGGACATTGTGATACTTAGAGCGATGGGAGTGCTCAGGTAGTGCAGAGCTAGCTACACAATTGTGTCTAATATCAGCTTTGTATCTTCAATCCTGATCTTTTAAAATATTTAATATTGTTTATCTTGAATGTACAATTTTATTTTATTTTATTTTTAGTAAAAGACATTATGCTTATATACAATAATATAAAAAGTTTAGATAATTACAGGCATCAGAAGAGTTGATTGGAGGATAAATAGAAAATTCCTGCAAAGATAGTGACACAAGTAGCATGAAAGGCTAAAACAAAATCCTCCTCCAAACAAACCCCCACAGAGATAAATACAAATTGAGACACAAATAGCATGGAGGGCTACACAAAAACTTCCTACCAAAAATCTTTCGAACATAATACCATCTGCAATAAAACCCCGCGAAGCTTGCAAAACGAAAAGGAAGAACAAAGATCGATATATATCCTTCACCGCCTACAACACCATATATAGGAAGTAATGCTCAAAAAACTTCTATAGCTGATTCCTGCCTATACTTCAGAAGATTTCAGTGAATCAAACCTATGCTTCACGGCCTCATACAGAGCTATATAGAGCCTTTTGTTTTTCAAGTGTTTGCTAGGGAACAAACCACCATCCAAGCCTTTCCATGGAAAATATCAAAAAAAAATTGATAGCGTCATGAATTACGTAACCAGAGATGTATCCTTCCTTAACAAATTCCAATGCAATAGGAGGACACAAACATATGGCTGAAAGAGATCAAAACAATTGGAAAGAAAAATTGAAAGAACCTGATATGGGAATGACAGTCAGAACGAACTGCATCTTCAACGGGCTTGCAGTCAAGAAAAAAGATCTAGTTGAGATGCTCAGACTTAAAAGCTCCACAGACTGGAAATACCCACTTGCAAATTGGGAATAGAAGACGGTAGGTCCTTGGTCTATACGTTATGGCAGAAGCAAAAATGGAATTATCTTCAAATTCGGATGAATGAAACTGAATTGCAATATGATGTAAAAATAGCAAAACCCAACGCAAGATGCGTTAGATGAAAATGATCAAATCATCATTAGGAAGCATGTGGCACATTTTAGGTACCCTTCGCACAAAGAAATTATTATCACATTGAACATTACTGCAAAAAAACACGTCATGAAACTTAGAAAATCAAGTTTGCCTTAGCAAGAAATGATTGCCAAGCATTTGTCTTTGATAACTTGTGTGAGTAGTCACTTCATTGAACCGGAGAAAGAACATCATCAATACATGAGAATACTACAAAAATACAATATTAGGAAATTATTTGTTCTATTTTTTAATATTTTTTCAAGTTTTGTTGCAGTGAACTCCACGAGCCTTGAATTTTGGAGGAGATCGTGGCTGAATAATTTATGTCCCTCTTTTAACTCACAAGCTTCATATCTAAAAAGGCAGCCTCTCACTGAAGCAATGCCCAATATGGCACAGATGAAAACATGACAATGCATCCCATGCTTATGAAAAATAAATTTGTATACTCCTTTCTTTTACAAGCATTAATTATATTCATGCAATCTCATCCTGTTATCAAATCTGTAATATTCAAACTTCTTGATAGCTTCGTACCAATTAGTAATGTTTGAGTTTTTTCCATGCTGTTTGTATCATTTGGTAATTTCATACTGTCTGCGTTAATCACAAAACCAAAAGAATTTCTTAGAACACGACCAGCTCTTAAAAGTTCGTGGATTATCTTTAGATGAACTATCAAAGTTTAGTTTAAAAAAATCCTTGGTAGACTATCAACTTTATAAGACTGAGATTGCATTGTGCTCCCCAAAAATGGAAGAATCGGTAAATTCTATGTTGACATTATTTTTTAGAATCCTATGAAGTCAAGTTAGATTTTAACCATTTTGATCTAAAAGTGTAAACATTAACTGCTTCTGAAATTGTTTTTTCAATGTTTAAAATCACTGAGGATCCAGAATGAGCTTACTTTTTGGAAGTTCACTTATTCCACTCCCACAAAAATGTTCCAAACTACAATAGGAGATACTCGCCATAGAATAAAGAGACAGTTCTCCATAAAGAATTGGCCAGCTATCAAAAAGATCCTGAATTTTATTTGGCAAAGGAGAGAACCGACTTAATTTAGATTGAAGCCATTTCCAACAATTGCGTGCTAACTTACAGTGGATAGATAGATGATTCCTAGATTCCTCGTGTTCTCCACACAAATCACAATTGGAAGGCACCGATATGCCCAATCCGACTAGCTTGTTGCGAGCAAAAAATAATCATCTTTTGAAGCATAGTTACACATTGAGAATGTGAAGTCTAACGGTCATATGATCTTTCGCCTTCTCATATCTCTTAGTTGATAGCTATATATGTTTCTATAATAGATGTGTAAAAATCATGTATAATATAATTTGGAGTAACATCAATAAATATATTTCCCTACTTTGAGAGTGGATGTAACCAGCTTTGGTGAACCACTATAAATTCGTTGTGTTGTGTGTTATCTAAGTTTGTCTCTATTTTTCTTTCTGTTATTTTGTGTTATTTGTATGCTTTCTCTGCTCATTTAAAACTCAACAATTAGTATCAAAGTTTGGTTAGAGCCAAGGAACGGAGATGGAAGATGTTTGGGTGTTGAATCTGGAGCTTCGTGCTTCTATGTAGTAAAGAGTCACACTAGAGTGGGAATTGCTCATCCTACTTCAAATTCTCTTTTGTGCGACTTTTGGGCTACTCAAAATAGGTTTTTGGAGCAAACTAGTGATGAAGTTGATTCAGTGATTGAAGAATTTCTTGGCATGTTGGAATCTGATAAAAGCCCAACCATCCTTGATTGTGATGTAGAGTATATATCCACCCTGTGAAAGCTAAAATAAAACATCATGTAAATTGGTGACATGAAGAAAGTGAAAACCTTAGTGTTCGATAAGACCAGTAGAGAAGTGACAAACAAGATTCATCGCTACAAGATGAAGAAAAAGTGGACAAGGATGTGGCGAATAGTTGGAAAAATATGGAGGATTCGGCTAAAGAGGAGGATGTTGGGTTTGTTTTCTTCTCAACTCTTGATGCAGTTGTGAAATGTATAAATGGATTTCTAGTTGGTAAAGAGAAAGAAATTAGAAAAAAGGTATATTTCTAGTTGAAGAGGACCTTCCATCTGTTGAATTTGAAAGAGTGAAAAAGTCAATGCCCACGTTATTGAACCGACCTCCTTGGCATAAGCAAGAATGAGGCAGAAAGTTGGGATATACAAGATAATGAGAACGATCATGTTGAGAGAGGAAGAATGAAGGAAAGGGACATGAGTTAGGAAGACATAGAAGATAGAACCGAATCTATTTAGGTTGCAGAGGAGGGGAGCATAGGAGCAAGTCACCATATTATGTATGTGTTCAAGGGTTCTATGAATGGAGGAGTGTCTTTTAAACTTGTAAAAAATGTTGTTCCTAATTTTAGATTAATGGGTGAATTTGTGCCTACAAAAGTTGCAAGAGAAGATGTTCAGCTATTAGATTTTTTAAATGGGTGAATTTGTGCCTCCAAAAGTTGCAAGAGAAGATGTTCAGCTATTAGATTTTATTGAGTCTAACGTAATTTGGAGAAGATTAATTTGCAATCTCACTCAACAGTCTTAGGCGATTGTTAAAATCTTCTATGGGCTTAGTTACAATGTGGCATTAAAAGTGGAAGTGCAAGGATGTCACTGTTCATGGCTTACTGATTGGACTTCAAGTGGGAGATTCTTGGGAATTGTTAGGAATGTGAAGTCCAACAGTCATATGACCTTTCTCCTTCTCATGTCTCTTCATTGATAGTTGTGTATGTTTCTATAAATAGATGCGTACAAACCATGTATGGTATAATTTGGTGTAACATCAATAAAGATTTTTCCCTACTTTGAGAGTGGATTTAGCCAATTTTGGTGAGCCGCTATAAATTAGTTGTGTTATCTTAGTTTATCTCTATTTTTCTTTCCACTGCTCATTTAAAACTAAACAAAAACCTTGTTTTATGTTCAACTTCCCACATTTGAGAGGGACCCGAATTTGGTAATCTTCAATGTTCTTGGAACGGATATTTCTTCTCTGTAAAATACTACTTAGCTCATGTTTTTGACTCTCTAGAAATGGAAAAGAATTGAAATCCTTTCATCTCGGTTCCACATTGAAATCTTTCCATCTCACTTTTACAAAACCACTTGCAGAAAGAACAAAATATTTGTTTAACTTTATTACCCCACTTTTATTTCAGAACTTCTCTTGCTTGCCTTGAATGTGCAAAATTATTATGCCAGAGGAGAAGTTTCTTTTCTAAAAAGATGTTGCCTGATATTGAAATGTGGAGTAGAGTTCGTTTAAAACATAATATACCGTTGACTGCGTACCCAAGAGATGCAAATTTAATAATCGAAGACTAGCTTGAAATAAACATTAAATAAAGATAATATCACCAAAGGATTTGAACATATTTCACCTTGGAAATTCAAATAAGAAATTTATCACTTTTTTGTTATTAATTCACAAAAGCGTTAAATTATTGTAACCGACTTGGAAAACGGAGTTTGAATAAATTGGTAAAGAAAGCTAAGCATCATTTGTAAATTCGAAGTTTAATGCATACCCAATTATGCAACCTAGCAAAGGGTTGGAAATTATGGAGAAAACTTGCATACCGAATTATGCAACCTAGTAAATGGTTGGAAACTTTGGAGAAAATTTATCTTTTGAACATTATAAAATCAATTTATTTAAATATTTTCCAATCTCAACATTGTGAATTTACATCTTCCACTATAGAAGATTATATGAGTTATCCTGAGTTGAGTTATGCTTGAGAGCAAGTATTGAACTTAGAATTATAGCGTGTATTGTGCAAGCTCTCTGTACATGACTGATCTGTGCATTACTTCAGCGTGTATTGTGCAAGCTCTCTGTACATGACTGATCTGTGCATTACTTCAGTAGCCATTATGTTAAAAATGTGTGGGTATCTCCACTGATGTTTTGCATCATCCTTATTGTCAAACTGTGGCTTGGGTGGTTTTTCATATGACTTACTTTGGAAATTAGCAACATATGTTGATCTCTACCTTTCACTTCCCCAGTTAAATATTTTGGTTCTTTTTTAAACAGTTGAAGTATATTGACATTAGATATTGTTTAAATCTACTTCTGGTTGAATTGAGTACTTATTGTAGTGTTAGCTTGTTATATGTGTTTGAAATTTAAAATCGCATGTTTTATTTATGTATTGAGATGAAACGTGAGAATTTGAACATTTTTTATTTATTTTTTATTGAAGAAGATTTGAATTCAGCACCATTTAGTTGCCTACAACATGGACATTGTCATTAAACCAAATAGTAATTGTGTTTAACAATTTTGCTGGCCAGCAAGGCCATGTGCATCTTAACACAGCCTACTCTGAAACATGGTCTTTGTAGTGTTGACCAAGAATCAAACCTTTGGGAACCATGTTTCCTTTCAAGATAGTGTTTACTTTCACTTAGTGTGCCTTAAAAATACATCAAGTACAAACAAGCTAAGTCAGCCTAGGGCCATAATAAAATTTGAATTTGGAAACTAAAGGATCAAGGTTGCAAGGATGGCCCTAAACTGGGCCCAGAAAACACTAATCTAAGGATTGAGACCAATCTGACAAGAGGTGAATGGCATTTTTGAAACTGATAGTTGGGTTGGTGAGTATAAAATCCGACAAAATCATGTGATAGGACTGTTCTTCATACATCCACAGAATGCGGCATTAAATGAAAGGGAAAACTGTGAAGGTGTGCATTTGCCACCTCTACAACATGATATTGTTTTCCTAGACAAAATTGACCGATATACATGAAATCAAGTAGTGCAGAAGAATGTCAGTCCCATACATTATCTATTGAGCAATTAAGTTCATAAAGCTTGTGCGCTATGAAGTCTAACTACTGCTGAATCAAATGCATGAACCACGACTTATTTCTCGGAAGCACAGACATGGTGAACCCAGGTACCAAAATATCACTAGACACAGGTTTGAAAAATAAAGACAGTTTTAAACAATTATCAATTGCCTCTAAATAAAACAAATGGCATTGTCCCATTTGTAAAAATCGGCAGTAATATGCACTAAAAGAAAGGACAATATCTCTTTAAAATGCATATGAAATGCCCCAACATAAAACAAATGGCGCAGCCCGATTCATAAAAATTGGCAGTAACATGCACTAAAGAAATGACAGCATCTCATCTTAAAAATGCATGCCAAATTTACAAGAGTATACACCTACTTGTGCAGTAACAAGCGAGTTGCCTGACACCCCTATGTATTCTTGACCCGCCTACCTACTTGTGTTCATTTCAAGTCCAGGGACCCATTTGTTGAAGAATGTTAGAGATTTTCCTAGGAGTATGACGTGGAAACAGTTTTGATCATATAAACATCCTTGGGTAGCAAGAGTCGTTGATCCATATGATGGAACACAAATTTGCTTTTGAATTTTCATATCAGCTAGAGAAAAATAGGGGATATTGAATAACTGCCATTGCTTGTTGATGTTTATCAAGAGACATACAACAATATTCCCAATAAATGTAAATAAAAAGACACCAACCTGGAAAATTGACAATTGCAAGATTGTCCATCTTATGCTGATAACAGTAACCAGAATCAGACAGATTAACTTTAAAACCAACAAGGGCAGATTACAATCATGTCTATTATCAATACTGGATCAAAGTGTAGGCTATCAGAATAATAACAGTACAATATCATGTAAGATAAGCTAATATGGAACTTCCTGCAATGCACCCAAGATGAGACATCACACCTGGGTAATTCTAAATTTATTCATAAACATGTGATGAATTTTGTATTTGGATTTATTCATGGTGTTGTCTATTGGCAGTCCCCTAAAAGGTTGTGCGAGTCCAATATCCCATCAGGGATCAAAACACAATTGGTACATTTACAAGGTGGGGAACAGGAGGGGGGCTGGGTGGGGGATGGGACAGGAATTCGTATGCTATGAGTAGCACAACAATTGGGCAATTGGGCAGAGACCACTACCAAAGTGACAACTCAAAGATTGAAGTAAATGGAGAAATTCATGTGCAAGCGGGAAAACATTCTATTAAAAACCTATCATGCAAGGCCTAAAATACAACAAATCATTGAGCTAAAAGCCTTGCAAGTTCATCTAATCCTAATCCTCCATGAGGCAAATCGTAAGAGGAAAGAGGCATTTCCTCCCTTAGATCATTATTATGCCTTTCAACAGCCGTCAGACCCTCAGATTCATTTGTTTTTACTAAAGAATTTTTTCTCCAAGGCTTTTTAATCACCTTTTTGCGTGAAAATTTGCGCTTGAAGAATGGCCCAGCAGGAGCAGTCTTTGCAAAAGCAACAGCTTTTTGGTGAACTATGTCAGGATCCACATCTGATTCATCTAACAACAGAACTCTACCCGAATCAATTGCCTGCTCCCACAAGACTTCAACATGCAAACCAACTCCTTGACCTGTTTCTGAATTACTATTAACTATCAATTCTCTACCATCTACATCATTAAATGAGTCATCAGTTTCTTGTCCATTAGCTTTCTCTGCATACTCTGGTTGCACATAAAGTTTAGATTCTTTATCAGTGGATTCTTTGAGCTCTTCACCAACCATACTCATTTCAGCTGCCAGAAAAAATGAGTCAGTCAACCTTTTTGAGGAGTCAGAAACTAAATCTGTATGAATAAAAGAAATGCTATCAACAGTCTTGGATAAAGTATTACAACATTCTGTTATTTGTTTTGAAGCTAAAATAGCTGCATCCTCACCTCCATGGAAGAATGGGACATCTGAAGTTTGGGAACTATGTGCAGAATCTTCACCCAAGCATTGTTTGTCTGTATTTGTGGATGATACAGAAAGACTCGAATCAAATTCTCCATTAGAAGATACCTTCATTTCACTTGATACAACTAACTCTTCAAGTTCCAATGTTGAAGAAGGTGAAGTTCTAAAATTATATGCAGAATCCTCCCCAAAACACTGTGTATCTCTGTTTGTGACTGACCCGGAAACATCCACAGAAACTACTTTGTCAGAAATTTCGTTTGATTTGATTAGATCTAAAAGTTCCTCCTTCGAAGATGATGAAGTATCCAACTTGTCCTCAAAAGAATCAAATTCAACACCATTTTGAAATGCCAAAGTTTTGACTGTATTTTCTTCACCTTTACTGTCATCTGCACTTTTTACCAAAAGTTGCAGACTAGTTGACTTTTCAAGATCTGCTGTTATTTCATCTTTATCCCCTAAAGGCTCATCTGTAACATTTTCAAATGGCAGAGAATTGCTCTCAAGCACATTTTCCTTGGTTAATGCATCAGTATAGTTAGATATCGGATTTTCATAACCAGACTTCTCATCTAATGAAAAAGTAGTCATAACAGTGTATCCCGTTGTGTCTTTGACTGAATCAGCAACTGAGCATTCCTTGTCTGAATGTGATTCAGGAGCTCCACAACCTAGCTCACTGACATTCCAGTCTTTTCCTCTCCACATTAATATGTGTTCATATTCAAAGGAAAGTAAAACACACGGAACTAGATCCTGCAATCCATTGTAAACATTTACAGGAAACTCAATTTTACATTTATTTTATGCATACCTAGCTAGGAAAAAAAAAGCATCAGTGTGTGATAACTAATGCATGCATCTTTTGTCATTTAGCATGGAGAAGTCAAAAACACATATACGATCTAGACAAACCTTCAGTTTAGCACCTATCTTTTTGTAATCACTAGATTTCAAACCTTGACAGTTCACACGAACCAGATCACTCACTCCAAAGGCATCTCTAACATCTTTTACAAGATTCAAATAGACACCATTTTTTCCTGTATAAACAAGAATAAAAATGTGAGAATTATGGGTTAATAATTTCAACAAGACTTCCATGTTAATATGAATCTTATGAATAGTTGTAACTTTTTAATTAGACCTTTTAAATTTACAGCTTACTCATCATATGGGAACTGTGAATTGTTATCTGATTTGCATCCACTTAAGCTCTTGTCTTGATCTATTATCCTTTCCTTCAAATAATTATATGTAGAAATCAAGACTACATTGACAATACATGTAGAAAATTAGTCCAGGTGCTACCTAGCTCGCATATTGGAGGTAGTGATCGTCCTTTTTTTCGTAATTCATTTGCTTCATCTATGGTCAGACCTTCAGGAGCACGTTCAACCAACCTTGGGTAGACTGCAGCTGCAGGTTTCCAAAGCATCATGGGAAACACAGGTCGCGTTTTATAATTATAATTTCGACCTCGAAAAAGATATACGGCTCCCCCAGACCTATGAATGACTTTTCCCCCAGTTTTGTCCTGTCATTTGGTGAGAGACAAGCTCATGAAAAATTATAAACAATTCACTTTTTAAGAGAGCACAGAAGAGATTAACGTTCAATTTCATTATTTTGGTACAAATATTGATGCCTTAGCTGAGCTTTCTAACAAAATAACTGTACCAAGGACCTTGTCTTCCAGGAAAATATCAGGATTTGAAAACATCAAGCATTTCAGCACTGCCTCTACTCGATACACAAAACAATGATCTATTTTTAGTTGATACTTTATGTTTCCTAAATAAGAAAACATATCATTGTAAAATATTCTTTATTTTTCTTTCATTCACAGGCTCTTATATCAAAAAAAAGACGATAATAACAATCTGAAAAGACTTTTTGCCTACCAACAAATAACATATTTGTCTTAACTCATAAGCATATGGCTCTATGAATAATCTTTCTATACTGTATATAAGATTATAATTACCATGTATCTTGGGAAGAGTCAAATGAGTTCATGATGTATCCCTATGTTTAGAATATAATATTATTATAAATGTGCAGATTTGACTTTTCAGAGATTTGTCACTAAGTTTCTAAATAGATGTCATTATTTTGGGCAAAGGAGAACTTGAAATTCCTTATCAAGACCCCTATCTAATACGACATGAACAACGAAGGGAAAAAACCAAATGAATGTCAGTCCATCCATCAAGACAGCTGTCTGGTTTGCATTTATTCTTGTTTGCTAAAATGCCTGAAAGAAGACAAGAGAGGTGGGCATATGTGGTTGGACAACAAAGCTTTCTATAAACATATATTATATAGTTGACACATCTACAACCCTCCCATACATTATTCCTAAGTATGCTCATCTCTCTAGGTTATCATAGCAATTACTTTACCAAGAGTTCATTCTAGTCTTTGCTATGAAGCTGGGCACACCAGCTAGGACTGGTCCAGTATAGGCCTACTGAATCGTAATACCAGTACCAGTCTGGTCTGTCCAACCCAAGACCCAGGTAAATGACTTCTTTTTTTCTTTTAAAGAAAAAAAAGTCCAGCTAACATTTATAAAACAACTAATAGCATTACAAAATGAATATACACAATAAATCATAAAAAACAATGGACCATTTTTTCAATGTAAACAGCAACACACTTGTGTATGAATGCTTGAATTCGGATTCTGATTTTGCCTTAATTCTGACTTAATCACTTGGTGAAATCCTTTCTAACTGCTGGAACTCGCACCTCAGTTCTGATTTAGACTTGCCTCTATGCTGGAAAATTTGACTAATTTCTGATTTTTGCCCTTGAATTGGATTGAGATTATAACAATTCGAGAAAATTTTGCCCTTCTCTCTTTCTGGGATTCATTCTTCTCTGCTGTAATTTCGCAATTAATTTGTGTTTGAATGATAATGGAATGATGCCTTTCACATTTCATATATAGCGCTCTATCTTGAATTTTCAATTCCTTGCTCATGGCCAACCTCCTTAGGCATCATATTTTTGTTTCAAACATGCAAACAATTTCACCTCAAAACTACTCATGTTCTCCTTGAGCGCAATTTTTCAAACTTGGAATTTCCAACCTCAATTAAGAATTCTCCATTTTTCACTTTTGAATCACTTCTTTCAAACAAGGACCTTATTTTCAACCTTAGAATTTTCCTTGAATTAAAATTATGAATGAAAGCTTACGTAAGTGAAATGCAAGAAAATTAAGATAAGAAAACAAAAGTTCAAGACTTGCATCTCAAAATTCACATTGAATAATAGACTTCAAAGATAAAACAAATTTCATCTCAAAATACCTCAATAATTTACAAAATTGCCTCATAAGCCCTTCCCCTAATCTGGAAATAACACCTTCACATTTGGAATTTTCTGGAAATGGTGTTTCAGGTCTTGCAAATGCCCAAACTGCTGATAAAAATCACTTAGATCATTACTTGCAATGTGATTTAGGCACCTAAATTCGCTTGAAATGTACTTCCATTTGATCTGATTTCACTTATCCTGCCGGGAAATTCGCATCTGCTTTTGAACCCTGATGTAAATTCACCCTTTGCATCTGATTTTCGCACCTCTCTAGGGCTTTATTTTTTATCTGATTAAATTTATATCATCTGCTCAAAATCATTCTCGACTCTGATCTGATTTTACAACCTTTCAATTCTGATTTGATCTTACCACCCTTACTGGGTATTCGCCTTGGTCTGATCTGAATTTGTTTGAAATTCACCATCTTGATTGTAAGTTCAATCTTCCTTCAATGGAGTTCACTTTTGATCTGACTTGAACTGCTCTTGATTTGATGGAAATCGCCTATGCTGCTGGGGAATTTGCACCCTAGGTCTTTAATCCTAATTTCGCACCTTTCATCTGCTTGATTTTTTGCACTTGATCTGCTCTTTAATTTGCCTCCTTCCCTGGGAAATTTTGCACCTGAATTTGATTTAATAATGAATTGAATCACCTTCTTGGTAAGGTCTGCTTGCAATTCACTCTAATTTGGATCTCATCTCTCTTTATCTGATGTTGTTTGACAGTCCCAACCAGTGCTGAGAGGGGAGGGGTGAATCAGCACCTATAAAACTTTTAAACAAAACTGATGTAGTATACTATAACTGTAAGCAAAACAGATTCTAGCATAAGAATAGCAGCAAGCAATCAACCATAAAGCAACACCATATTTATCACGTGGAAACCCAAATCGGGTGAAAACCATGGTGTGAGGAAACCTCACAAATTCTGCACTCTTCTGAAGTGTGCCCTGTTAGGAGTCTTCCCTGTTAAAAGATTACAACGCACTATTAGATGAGACCTGGTTAAGGGATTTGATACAATAAGGCCTATTAGTGTCTGTCTGGTTAGCGGACCTAGAACACCTGAATAGATGTCACCCGGTTAAGGAATTTAGTACAAGGGACCTGTTAATGTCCACCTAAAATATCGGTATTTAGCTATTGTAATTGTTAGAAAACAATAGAAGGATTGACCTTTTAGAAATGGCTTTGCATAGCCTGATAAGATCTCTGTTATACTCAACTAAGAAACATCACCAGTCACTACAGGTATGTTCTCCTTTCCTGTTGTGCTTCTCTCTGCACACTCTTCTCTCTTCTCTTTTCTATTCACCTCAGCTTCTTCAGCATACAGGTTCACTCTTTACTTTGGCAAAATGAGGGCAAACTGTATTCTCACCAAACAATAGAATATATAGACTTCTTGCCCTAATTTCTTTTCTCATGCACAACCTGTTTAAAGATCATCTTCGGATCCATCACCCAGTAGAGTATTAGTTCACTGAGGAAACATCTAATGCATGCTCTGTTTTATCTGCTTTATGAAAGAAAGTGACAAATGCGTGTCAAAAAACTTTCTTTCACAAGAGATATCTCCATGATTTAATGCCACAAATCTCGGCATTAACACCTGCAATTGTGCCTCGTATCGGTCATCTTGACAGCTTAGAGACTACATGAACCAGCGCAGTAACTCTCAGTCAAAGAGTTAAAAAATTGTTTGTTGACTAAGACTTCCCCGGTTCATCTATTATGACGAAGTCTTTATTACACAGGTAAAGGAACTGAAGTTGTGTACAGGTAAGAGCATTGACCTGTCACCTTTCCTACCTTTGTCTATATCGGTTGCATCCTTTCCTTGGTTGAGTAGTCAATACCGGTTCTATCCTTTTTGCGTAGTCGATACCGGTTGTATCCTTTCCTCGGTTGCAAATTGCATCTTGCTTAGTGATTGGTTGCTCTTGATGAGCAGATATAGTCTCTTCTTTCTTGCATAGTGTTACCGGTTGCCAAACCAATCTCTCCTCGCACTTGTTGTTGTCAGCTGTATCTGTCTTGCTTCACAGATCCAACGCTGGTGTCCTTAGTCACAAATGTCAACACCTCTTTTGCCAATCAATGACAATACCTCTATTGCCATTTACCGGTTGCAAGGTTACTAGTTACCATCCCTTAATGCCAACAATCTCCCCCTTTGGCATTGATGGGAAAAACCATAACAACACTACCGGTCCACACATACTAGTGCCCAGTCATAATCTCCCCCTTTGACAATAATGCCAAAGGCTAGTCAGAAAGACTACCTTAATGAAATCTGCTCCCCCTTCGAGCAACAGTCCTTTTCATCAGTCCAGATAAGATGAGGTGAATTCCTCCGTTGAAGCATAATGAACTGATGAACACCTTTGCAAGTTTACTGTTGATCAGGGAGGGGTGTCACCCCTAATTTACCTCTGAGATACTCAAAAGTACTCTTCGGTAATGGCTTTGTGAAGATGTCAGCAATCTGTTCCTTTGTGGGAACATACTCCAATCTTACTTCTTTATTTTGTACCAGCTCTCTCAAGTAGTGATACTTGATGGCAATATGCTTTGTTTTGGCGTGCATGACAAGATTCTTGGATATGTTAATTGCACTTGTACTGTCACAGTAAATTGCAATCGGTTCAGGTATTTGTTCTTGGGCTCATTCAAGTAGTTGTTTGATCCAGATTACCTGTGTGCAATTGATTGCTGCAGCAACATATTCAGCTTCCATTGTAGACTGATATACAGTTCTGTTTCTTACTTGTCCACGACACAATCCTTCCACCAAGAAAGAATACACCACCACTTGTGCTCTTTCTATCATCAATATTACCAGCCCAATCTGCATCAATGTAAACCTTTACTTGGAAGCCTCCTTTGTGAGGAAACCACAAGCCATGCTCCTCAGTTCCTTTCAGGTATCTGAAAATTCTCTTCACTGCTATTAGATGTGTCTCTTTAGGATTTGCAAAGAATCTTGCAACTATGCCAACCGCATGTGCAATGTTCGGTCTACTATGTACTGCATACTGTAATTTTCCTATCATAAACCGATACAGTGTCTCATTTACTTCTTTTGCTTCATCTTCCTTAGATAACTTGAGGTTAGTTATCATAGGTGTACCAACCGGTTTGGATTCTTCAAGCAAAAGTCTTAAGAATTTATTTTACATACTTGGACTGAGAAATAAAGATACCTTCCTTTAGCTAATGGACCTGAAGTCCAATGAAGAATTTTATGGCTCTTATCATAGACATTTCAAATTCTTTCTTCATTTCTTCAGCAAAGGCTTTGCTCATCCTGTCATCTCCTCCAAAGATGATGTCATCCACAAAGATTTCAGCAATCAGGTTCCCATCTTTTCCAGTCTTGAGATACATGTTGTTGTCCGCAGTACTTATGAATCCTATTGTCAAGAGATATGAGTGCAACCTCTCATACCATGCCCTTGGAGCTTGCTTCAACCCATAAAGAGTCTTTTTGAGTTTACAGACCATACCACCCTTTTGTGTGGATGTGAAGCCTTCTGGTTGTTCAATGTAAACTTCCTCCTCCAGTATTTCATTCAAGAATGTAGATTTTACATCCATCTGGTATACTTTGAACTTCTTGTGAGCAGCATAAGCAAGAAGAATTCTTACTCCTTCCAATCTGGCCATAGGTGCAAAGGTTTCCCCATAATTCAATCCAGTTTCCTAAGCATATCCTTTGCAAACCAGTCTTGCTTTGTTCCTTATTACTTTTCCTTCTTCATTTAGCTTGTTCGTGTAGACCCACTTTGTCCCAATAACATTTTTGTCCTACGGTCTAGGCACAAGCACCCATGTGTCATTCTTTTCTATTTGCTCAATCTCTTCTTCCATGGCCTTGACCCAATTTTCATCATCTAGAGCCTCCTTGGTGGTTTTGGGCTCTATACAAGACAACAAACAAACATGCTCTCTAGCCTTTTTCCTGGTCAAGACATTTGCGTGTTTGTCACCAATTATATTGTCAGTTGAGTGATATGTGACATACCTTGGGAGAATCGGTCTCTGTTCCCAGTCAGGGTCTTCCAGTTGAGCAATTTCTTCATCATGGTCATGAACAACCTCTTGTTCATCATCTTGAGTTGGTCTGTCAGCTTCAGGTCCAGCATCCTGCATCAGAGGTTTGTTCTCATGTTCTTCTCTTTCATCTTCAGTTGTCATCTCTCTGAACTCAAAAAGATTTCCATCATTGTGACCCTGCAAACCGCCATGTTCAATATGACCGATCTTCTTCCTTGCTTCTGGATATTCATCAACCTTCACATTGATGCTTTCAATTATTTTTCTACTTCTCTTATTCAGACACTGGTAGGCTTTACTTTTGGTAGAGTAACCCAGAAATATTCCTTTGTCACTCTTGGGCTCAAACTTCTCAGAGTACATATCTCTCTTAATGTAACAATTGCTAACAAAGATTCTGAAATATCCTACACTAGGAGTATGACCAAACCATAGTTCATAAGTGTTAAGATATAGCTACGATCGGATATATATATATATATTAAGATCATTTGATAATTGTATATGTTACAATGCAGTTAATATTAACAATCGATTATAAAGGGTCATGACCCTACCTAGCATAAGCCACGTATGGTCATGGCTCTTCAAGACATGGCTATTCAAAGGAGGATATAAATGCATATCAATGGCTGGTGAAAAGATAAATCACAATGGTAATCTATTTCAGTACAGCACTCATATATATTCTCTATAGGACGATCTTGATTTCACAAAATGGTATCAGAACTTAACCTATAAGAGAGTAATATATATTCTTAAAGTTGGTGATATTGTGGCCTTAGAATGCAGTACCAGTGGCTTAGGACAGCTCTACATCAGCTTCCGCGTAGGCACTCCAATAGCTTTAAGCAACAAGCCGCCTTGGGTAATCTCCCTGTCCATCCCACATTGGAAAATCATTTACCAGTCCATGGAGAATTGAGCACTGAGTTTGACTTGGGGTCTCGTATTCAGGACGGATCAGTAAAGGATCTGATCCTGTGGTTAACGCCAACCTGTTCATCAGCTGCTTTTGATTTCTATGGTTTGCACTATTCAGAAAAATCAGTTTCAGAGAACAAAAACTCTTGGCCGTTTGGGATCTTCGAAGTAAAGATTTATGTTCTTTTACGTCTGATTCTTCAAGTGTTACTGTATTTGGAGTAAATCTAAGTCTAAGAAGCTCTGTTACTGTTCACCCACATTAAGCCATTTTGCTTTTCCTACCCATGAGAAGATTTTAAGTTTTCAAAACCCTGGAGTATTGAAAGATGGAGGAGACGATGCGGGAGGCCTAAGTGTTGTCTGTGTGTCCATAAATGGAAAGAGCAATGCGAACAGGCAGATTTGTTTGTTTTTAAATGGAAACCAAATTAAAGTGGGTCCCTTTTAATATGACAGACTAAGAAGCTTAATGGTCGAGCATCTCAGTCAATATGGACGGAGGAGATCAGTTCGCGCTTACAAATAGTATGTGCTAGGGTGTACAGTTTTGCAGCATTGTCTCCTTTTGTTTCTCGCAGGCATTGATCTATTTTTCCACTAAGATTGTCGCATAGCTTTGAGGAAAGAATAACAGTGGGTGTAATTAAAGTCACAAGGATGTCAATGAGAGTGTGAATGCGGAGTTTCAGCTTGATGCAACTTGCAGACTCATTCTTAGTTATAGACGGAGATATCAGCTTTTTTAGGATATGTTTTTGAATGTAAACCCATGGTTGAATACGCATCATATAGGGCGTCTCTCATTCATCCCAGAAAAGGTCTTAAAGAATGTGATCTCATGGATTGATGGATTCTAATATATATGCGCGCAAAGTAGGGAAGCAGGGAGAACACATTAAAATTTTGGTCTCTTGGAATGGTTACAGTATATGTGCTCAATGGATTTCTTGAAACAGCTTTAGAAACTTTTAATCAAAAGCCAACGGCAGATTTTAAGCCCAATTCCACAACCATTACCAGCATACTCCCGCCTATGCCAATAAGGAAGTTTTCAGACAATGTATAGACATTCCTCAAATCATAACAAAATGATTTTTGTTAGATTTTGTATTTGCAAAATATGTTGGTATACATGTGCAAGTGTGAATTGCACAAACAGGGCCGAATGCTGAAATTGGGTGCAAAGATGGAATGCCTAAGGTTTCTACAGACTCCAAAAGGGACTTGCTTACAACATCGATAAGAAGGGAGAAAAGCAGGAGTCAGGGCACCTAGTCAGAAAATAGAAGAATACAGTTGACATCAATATTACAGAGTCAACGGGGGAGTATGGATGTCAAGCCACCATGAAAGAAGCAAGTGAATCCATAGGGAACGTGCTCAGTAAGGATTCAAACATTATACATATTCAAAAGAACTAATGACCTTATTATCATTCAAGATGGAGTTGAGGAAGAGCCTTAATTCAACGCTAATATCATAGTGAATAGTCATCAATTTCATAACACGAGTATCAAGACAATACCATAGAAAAGTATTGATTAGATACATGGAGCATTATGTGCATACACAAGCAGATGTATGGAGCAGAATTGAAAATATATTACTAAAGTGAATGGAACAATGAAGGAACAAGTAATATAAGACCATCTAAACAATGATCATCAATCAATCAAACACAATAAGACAATCGGTCTAGCGAATTGCAATTAAATTCATTTCCAGCAAGTACATTCAAGGAGATTATAAGGACAAACTCCAGCAATCAGAGCAAGACATCCATTGAACAATATGCAGTTGGAACTTACAGCAAGTAGAAATCGAAGACAAATCTGGCCAGCAATCTGAGGATCATTAAACATTTTCTTCTTCTTATTTCATCTACATTAGCAATAGCCTTCTTAAGGCAATTAGTTGCATAAATTAAAAGGTATCAATCAGGAAAAGATATATATATATATATAGCAGATTTGGAAGGAGAAATAGCAGATTGAAATGGATCTCAAGAGTAATATCAGACAGCATATTTAATAAATTGATATACCAAACATCACCATAAGCCCATATCTATATTGCATAAGTCATATATCTATTTCAGAAATAGAGTAAAGTAAAACAACTATATTTGGGGTGAAATAACTTTACTTGGTTCTCATTTCAATTATTTGACAATGAAATAACCAAAGCCAACAACCATCCTATGTATATCAGTGTTAACAAGAGATGAATATCTGGGGGCATTCAAAGAGAATAAATATTATAAATAATAATATCAATGGGCTCACCTTACAAAAGGAAATACTTGAAAATATTTGAAAAGATAAGTATCTCATGTTTTATTAATCCAAATTCCATATGAATTTGCAGTTTGTAATTCATTAAATAATAAATTTTGTATGTTTCCATTTTTTTTTATGTTCGAGATAGTTTAGCTTTATGAACTATTTGTAATCTATCTCTGACATCTTCAAGAAGGTCAAGAAGCTAGCGAAATTTAGCTTCTAAGGAAACAGATGATTCAATCAACTTGGACAAACTCGATCATATTGATTGAGAGGGAGTTCCCTATTGAAGGTAAAACAATTCTGAGATTATAGTAGTGGGAACTCGTAGATAGAATCGCCGATGAGATGCACGTCGATAGAATCCCTAATTAAGGCATTCCTTATATCATGAGACTACAGCTCATTGAGATAAACATCATACTAGAGGTCTTTATTATCTTCCCTCAAGTCCAAGAGGGAGTGTTAATGTTGTGGCCTTGGAAAAGATCATAATGCATCTTATGCTACCCGATGTAACCTTATGACCATTTAGATTATTCGTATTGGTTCTCTAGGAAGGAAGGTATGAAGTGACATCCTACAATGACACTGAGTTGAGTATATAAACAGTGTATGCCTTCGTGACAGAGGGAGAAGCTAAAGGATCTGCATCAGTAGACATTCGAGGATCTTGATTCAGAGGGAGTAGACCATGTTTTGTTGGTTCTCTAGTAATCAAGAAATTGTAGCAGAGAATTATGATTATTACCATGTGAGAAGGCTATATTTCAGAGGGAGAAGCTAGAAGATCAAATTAAGTTGGCACCCCAGGATCTTGGTCATACAAATTCAGAGGGAGTGTACCATGTCAAGATGGTGTATACTTTGTAAGCTCAGAATTCACCAAGACTATGAGAAAGTACAAACAAATGCAATTCAGTGGAGAACAAACGGCCGATATTCTTACCAAACCCCTTGCTAGAAAGAAGATTGTGTACTTTCAGATAACCTTGGTATGTTGAGGAGTATAGCCTTAGCTGAAAAGAAGGTTTCAGCTTCAGTGATCCATCATTTTGTATCTTAAATGATTCTTGTGTTTGATAGACAAGTCTAAGGTGGAAGTCTCGGTTTCCACTCTTTGGGATGAGCCATGGTGGATCCACCCTCTGAGAAGAGTCAAGGTGGATTTCATATATGTGACTTTATGGGCCCATTCATTTTGTGTTATATTATGAAAGGTGACGATCTTTCATATGTGTTGGGTTACTATTGCTAGGTGACGACTTAGACAATAGCTTAACCTAGTGTCAGGTATGACTATGTATTGTAGTCACTAGTCTTGACACTGAATTTTTGGAGTTGTTAAATCTAGTTCCGAATTGGTCGGAGATTATAACATGTGAATCAAGATTAGACTACATTAAGTAGTTGTCCCGGAATGTGCCGGATATCTTGATTGTTATCGCTAAATCTAGTTCCGAATTGGTCGGGGATTGCGATAACTCTTCTATCAGGATGAGTACATTATATTAATGTCCCGAGCTGTGTCAGATATCTTGAATATGAAGTTATGTTTTAGTTATCACTAAAATCTAATTCCGAATAAGTCGGGGATTGTGATGACACCTAGTCAGATCCTCTCTTGCTAAGAGGGAGTGTTAAGATATAGCTACGATCGGATATGGTAATATATATATATATATATATATATATATATATATTAAGATCATTTGATAATTGTATATGTTACAATGCAGTTAATATTAACAGTCAATTATAAAGGGTCATGACCCTACGTAGCATAAGCCACGTATGGTCATGGCTCTTCAAGACATGGCTATTCAAAGGATATAAATGCATATCGATGGCTGGTGAAAAGATAAATCACAATAGTAATCTATTTCAATACAGCACTCATATATATTCTCTATAGGACGATCTTGATTTCACAACAATAGGGAGTCTTACCAATTCCTTTCTTGACTTGAACTCGGTTCAGCGTGTAGACAGCAGTGTTGATAGCTTCTCTCCAAAAGTGATGGGGAGATCCTTCTGAATCATTAGGTTCTTGCACAATCAATCAGCGTCCTATTTCTTCTTTCTGCTACTCTATTTTGCTAAGGAGTTCTTGGTGCAGATAACTATTTTTTAATTCCCTATTCCTCACAATAGTGAGTGAACTCTTGAGAAGTGTATTCACCTCCTCTGTCTAATCTCAAACACTTTAGGCTTTTACCGGTCTCCTTCTCACTTGAGCCTTGTAGATTTTAAACATGTGAAACGCCTATAATTTTTCTCTAAGAAAGAGTGTCCACATCATTCTTGAAAAATCATCTACAAAAAGCATGAAGTACCTGTTGATGTCAGTTTTGTACCACTACATAACATATAGCAATTGAATACATGATATAGAATACCAAACACTCAACCCTCTCTTAAAAAAGTAAATACTCATGAAGAACATGAGAAAACTCCAAGGTTCCTTACACTTGTGGATACTAACTCAGTTATATTAATGTGATTTGCTGGTTAATCACGTAGGCGGGCTTACGTTGTTTCATTCGAGGGTGTCAACTTACACTGCTAAAGATCTGGCTTTGCAATATAGGATAAAGTATATCCATGATTTATATCACTTCCAACTTTGCTCATCAAACTTCTACTATCTAGATTACTTCTATTTCCAACTATGGATGGGAAACTAATGGATGGACTAGGATTCCTACCAAATGGAGGCTTGCCTGCGACTTCAACTCCACCTAGTGCAAAGCTTCAAAGGATCTCAAAAGGTTTTCATATCAACACCTTCCCCTCAATCCAACTTGAGTACAAATTAAGGATCTAATGCCAATTGAACTTGAGCGCAATTACTAGATTACCACACAAAGCACCCTTGCATCTACAAGGAGCTAGTGGCCTAGTTTTATAGAATCCAATCAAACATCCACCAATATCACCACACAATCTATCTACTTCTACTCTTACCTTAACAACTTTGAAATGAAATCCTATTTTAATTGAGAGATGTAAAGAACCATGCAAATACACCAAAATGATCATGTATATCCACCATGCAAGCCACAACAATAAATAGAGAACAATTTTGATAGTATTTTGGCAACAATTCTCCAACATAACTCTTTTTTACAAATGAGAACAAATGGCCTTATATAAGAAGCTCAAGTACAATGAATGGCCAAGATTAAGAGGCAAAAAACTGAAATCAAGGGCCCAAATTGCATCTTATAAACCCTAATTAGGGTTGCCACCCCATCGGCCAATGAGAAGATGCCACCTCATCAATGGACCAATGAAAAAAAAGAAAAGTGGCAACCAATGAAAAGGCACCAAAATGGTAGCCAATCAGAATAAAACACCTTTCCTACCCAAGAAGAAAGGAGAATTTGCCACTTGGGCTTACATCAAATGATCTTATAATACAATTCTACCCTTTTCTTTCATCTTCTTAGCCAAGACAATGAACTTGACTAACATGTTGTTGACTTCCTCCATGGGAGGGCAAGATATATGCCTCATCCTGAGCTCAGCTGTGTTCATCATGTTCTTTGCTGCTTGCAGTGTCTTCTCATATCATACTCTACTATCTCATACTCCTGGGCTTCAATCTCGCCTACTGCCTTGCTAACCCTTGGTATAGCAATTTGAACCCCTCGGTGACCATCATCATCACTCTTGATTACCCTTTGCCACTGTTCCTGCAATTTGTTTATGTCTCACATCATCTTCCTTTCCCACTAACCCTTGAATGTCTTCAACTGTTTGGATGGCCACAACCTCGCCCCTTGGCATAAGCATTTGCCTCAACCATGGTGGTGCAATGCAATCTCCCCAAATTTGGATTCAGTTCAACTAGCAAAGCATCACCAACAGCCTTAGGTGCTTGGCTTCCTTCGTCAACAGATAGAGCCCTCTTGATGGCGCCGCACTTTGTTTCGCTGTTGGAGGCTCTTGATGTTCTTTACCTTTCTCAACCTCCAAACTCCTCTTCTTGCTCTTGACTGTTTGTTGTTGCTATTGGCAATGTTGGTGTCAACCACTTGCCTCAATTTTGAGAAGGCAGTCTTGGGCATCATGTCATCCTTGTCTTTCTTGGTATACATTCCCCTTTAGTTCTTGCTTGCACTAGCATCCACCATCCTAACCCTTATTTTTGTCTCTTCTTTCTACAAATATGGTACTACACTTATCTCTGCCTCTTCAATCCTCGGGATGGAACTACCACTTATTTCTGCCTCTTCAATTCCTATCAAACTACACTTATATCTGCCTCTTCATTCCTAGGGATGGGACTACCACTTATTTCTGCCTTTTCGAATACTTATGAGATGGACTACACATATCTCTCCACTTCGTTCGTAGGGGTGGGACTACTACTTATATCTCCTCTTCAAATCCTATGAATGAAACTACACTTATATCTCCTCTTCAAACCCTATAGATGGAATGATGAAATGGAGGATGAGTAGTGCAAGAAGAAAAAGGGAAATGAGCCAAGCAAGAACAAGAAAATTTTATGCCTTTTAGACCAGCTTTCACCCTCAAGCTTGAAGACCTTCCTTCACCAACAAACCCACTCCTCCACCAAAGAAGAAGACCACACCTTGCAAATTCGCTGCTCCTTGGAAATTCGCTGCCTCCTCCAAAATTCGCTCCCAAGACAAAGCAGAAAACTGAATGAGGAAATGAGGGGGAAGGCCCTCCTCTTATACCAATTTTTTGCCTCTTCAAGAGGGGGCGGACCTACATTGGAGGGAAAATAAAATTAATTAAATTGCCAAATACATAACCCAAATTAAATGCAATAAAAAAAAATTGCATAGCCCAAGGGTAAATTTTATTTATTTTAAATTTGGGGGATTTGTATTTAAATGTATATTACGGCGAAATTGGGGGGCGATTTATTTCAAATTTCAATGCGACTTGGAGTCTTTAGCACCCACGTTTCATCTTAGGACAGGCCCTATCTGCTAATAAGGGCCACACGTTACATGGCTGGGGCTAATTTAAATGCTTAGCGCCCAGACCTGCAAGGTTGTATGCTCGAATCAAATTGGGGCCAGATTTAAAGCCATGCGTTTCATGTTTTAAGGCCAGATTTAAAGCCATACGTTTC
This sequence comes from Chamaecyparis obtusa, assembly GCA_027943335.1. Classification (NCBI taxonomy): domain Eukaryota; kingdom Viridiplantae; phylum Streptophyta; class Pinopsida; order Cupressales; family Cupressaceae; genus Chamaecyparis; species Chamaecyparis obtusa. The sequence continues at coordinate 949,921 of BSBK01000218.1, forward strand.
ATGTTTTAAGGCCAGATTTATTGTTTAATGTACATGCTAGGTATAGGGCCTGCCCAATTTCAATTTTAGGCCAGATTTATTATTTAATTGCCTAGATCTGATATGCTAGTTTATAGGGCAGGATTTAATGCCAATCAAATTCGGATTTAAGCCTGCTCTAACTAGATCAGGCCCACACGTTTTATATTTAAGTGCCTAGATTTTATGTTTAAATGCCCAGATTTTTACGTTTAAATGCCCAGATTTTCGTTAATTATGGGGCTGTATGGCCATGCGTTGGGGTTTAACCAATGTGATTTAGGCCAGACCTAATCTAAATGCAAACCGCCCCATATAAAAGGATTCTTAAAGCCATTTTAACCTCATTTTCAATTTGTTTTGCAGGTCTGGTTCGAATTATGGGTTCAACTGCTACTTTGGGGAGCCAAAACTTCGAATTTTGCGGTCATATTATCAAATTTAAAGGGGCAGATGCAAGCGCAACCATTGCCCCTCAAAATTTGGGCCATACCGTGTCCTGAATGATGGTTTTGAGGACCTAAACAAGGCCCTACCTGGTTCAAAATTAAGCCTGTCATAAAAACCTCAACTTGCAGCCCTATTAACAACAGTAAGATAGCAAAAAAGGGGGGTCCTCATCCATGATGGTGTGGTGTTGTGAAAACCTCACAACAGTACCGATCTCCGTAGTAGCTTTTTGTTCTCATGGGTCCACACAAATCTGTGTGTACAAGATCTAGAACATTTTCAACAGAAAAGGATTTACTACTGAAACTTGTTCATGCAATTTTCCTAACTAACAATCCTTGCAAATACCTCTGTCAGGTTTTGTGATCTCAGGGAGTCCTCTTACTGATTTCTTTTTGCTCACCTTGACAATACTGTCAAAGTTTATGTGGCAGAGCCTCTTATGCCATAACCAACTATTGTCTTCTTTGGTTGCAAGACAGACCTTGCTCATTTCTCCTTTGACTGATGCTATGAGGCAGGCTCCTTCCATTGAATCCAGATATAATAGGTTCCCTTTGCTTTGTCTACCGGTTGCAATATGAGCTCCAGATTGGTTCTTGACAACACAGGAACCTTGCCCGAATTCCAACAGGAATCATTTGTTGTTTAGTTGGGCAACGCTCATTAAGTTGTACTCGAGTCCTTCAACCCAGTACACATCTTCACATACAACATCATTGTTGAGTGCAATAGAACCTTTTTCTTTGATAGCATAGGGGCCATTGTTACCAAAGGTTACCGATCCACCATCATTGAGCTTTAAGCTAATGAACTTGTTCTTATCACCGGTCATGTGGTGAATGCATCCGCTGTCGATGATCCAATCATCATGCTAATGCGATTTTGAGATAAGTGTCATTTCACTTACCACTGGGCTCTCTTTTGTTATTGCAACAAATGCAATTTTTGGATCTTCAGAGTCTTCAGATTCATTGTCTGTGACTCCTTCTGCAAGGTAGCACTCCTTTGCTTTATTCTTGAATCGGTTGCTCTTGTCTTTGTTGTCATTATCTGAACATCTTGCAGCAATATGTCCAATCTTATTACAAGAGAAACATTTCAATGGAAGCTTTCCTTTGTATTTCCCTTTCCTCTGGGAAATATCGTAGCGATTAGTGCTTCAAACTCATCTTGCTCCATCTCTTCTGAGAGCAGATTCTCAACAAGACTTCCAATTTTACCAGTAGAGCTATTACCGATTTCTCTTCCTTTCTTGGTGGAAGAGGAATTTACAGAGGACTTAAAAGCAACTTCCTGCATGGGTACGCTATTATCAAAATTGCTCAGTTCAAATGCAGTTAACTTACTGATTAGGGAGTCTAGGGTGACTTGATCCGTGGTCACTAATTTGAGCTCTTGAATGGATGAGATCTTGATGGCATATTGAGGTCTGAGCGTTCTCAATATTTTGCTAACCACCTCATCTTCACTAAGTTTTCTTCCAGCACTTTTGATGGAGTTGATCACTTCTTTGATTCTGTTGTTGTATTGCCCAATGTCTTCTTCTGCATTCATCCTCATGTCATCATACTTTCCTCTGAGGATCTCAATCTTAGCTCTTTGTACATTTGGGTCACCACCATATACTAGTTGCAGCTTGGCCCACATCTTGTGAGCAGTATGATGATTTTCAATCTCAGCATAGAAGTAGTCTGGTAGCATGTTGGCTATCATATCCATGGTAGTTGTGTGTTCTGTCTTGATCTTTAGTTCATCAGGAGTTAGGGTACCACTAGGTTCAGTGTAATCAGTGGTTACATGAGTCCAATATTGATCTCCGGTGGTCTTCATGTACAACTTCATTATGTTGTACCACAAAGTAAAGTTTTCCTTTGAATACTTTGGTCCTTTTCTCATCATCTTGACTTTTTCTTTTTACGATTAAGCAATAAAGAAAAGAAACCAACGCTCTGATATCAATTGACAGTCCCAACCGGTGCTAAGAGGGGAGGGATGAATCAGCACCTATAAAACTTTTAAACAAATCTGATGTAGTATACTATAACTGTAAGCAAAACAAATTCTAGTATAAGAATAGCAGCAAGCAATCAACCATAAAGCAACAACAGATTTATCACATGGAAACCCAAATCGGGTGAAAACCACGGTGTGAGGCAACCTCACAAATTCTGCACTCTTCTGAAGTGCGCCCTATTAGGGGTCTTCCCTGTTAAAAGATTACAACGCACTGTTAGATGCGACCCGGTTAAAGGATTTGATACAATAAGGCATGTTAGTGCCTGTCTGGTTAGAGGACTTAGAACACCTAAATAGATGTCACCCGGTTAAGGGATTTAGTACAAGGGACCTATTAATGTCCACCCAAAATACTGGGATTTAGCTATTGTAATTGTTAGAAAACAATAAAAGGATTGACATTTTAGAAATGGCTTTGCATAGTCTGATAAGATCTCTGTTATACTCAACTGAGAAACATCACCGGTCGCTGCAAGTATGTTCTCATTTCCTGTTGTGCTTCTCTGCACACTCTTCTCTCTTCTCTTTTCTATTCACCTCAGCTTCTTCAACGTACAGGTTCACTCTTTACTTTGGCAGAATGAGGGCAAACTGTATTCTCACCAGACAGCAAAATATACAGACTTCTTGCTCTAATTGCTTTTCTCATGCACGACCTATTTAAAGATCATCTTCGGATCCATCACCCAGTAGAGTATTAGTTCACTGAGGAAACATCTGATGCATGCTCTGCTTTATCTGCTTTATGAGAGAAAGCGACAAATGCGTGTCAAAAAACTTTCCTTCACAAGAGATATCTCCATGATTTAATGCCACAAATCTCGGCATTAACACCTGCAATTGTGCCTCATATCGGTCATCTTGACAACTCAGAGACTACATGAACCAGCACAGTAACTCTCGGTCAAAGAGTTAGAAAACTGCTTGTTGACTAAGACTTCCCCGGTTCATCTATTATGACGAAGTCTTCACTAGACAGGTAAAGGAACTGAAGTTTTGTACAAGAGCATTGACTTGTCACCTTTCCTACCTTTGTCTATACTGGTTGCATCCTTTCCTCGATTGAGTAGTCGATACCGGTTGTATCCTTTTTGCGTAGTCAATACCGGTTGTATCCTTTCCTCGGTTGCCGATTGCATCTTGCTTAGTGATTGGTTGCTCTTGATGAGCAGATATAGTCTCTTCTTTCTTGCATAGTGTCACCGGTTGCCAAACCAATCTCTCCTCACACTTGTTGTTGTCAGTTGTATCTGTCTTGCTTCACAGATCCAACACTGGTGTCGTTAGTCACAAATGTCGACACCTCTTTTGCCAATCAATGACAATACCTCTATTGCCATGTACCGGTTGCAAGCTTACCAGTTACCATCCCTTAATGCCAACGATCTCCCCCTTTGGCATTGATGGCAAAAACCATAACAACACTACCAGTCCACACATACTAGTGCCCGGTCATAATCTCCCCCTTTGACAATAATGCCAAAGGCTAGTCAAAAAGACTACCTTAATGAAATATGTTCCCCCTTCGAGTAGCAGTCATTTTCATCAGTCCAGATAAGATGAGGTGAATTCCTTCGTTGAAGCATAATGAACTAATGAACACCTTTGCAAGTTTATTGATGATCAGGGAGGGGTGTCACCCCTGTTGCCCCTGTTGGGCTGACTAACTCAAATCCAGCTCCAACTCCTTGCTTGGTCTTAGAACCATCAAATCTTAATGTCCATACTCCATCACTTTCTGATTGATCTCTTCGAGAATTCTTAAACTTGTCCAATTCTTCATTCTTTCTCACTTCGAAGTTAGGTGGTGTGATCCAATTCCTTGCTTCACCCATCTTACTACTTTCTGCTTCATCAACTTGTGGAATATCAATCCTTTGTTTTCCAGATTGTTCATCTTGCTTCAAAGCCCCAGGGACTCTTATCTCCACTTGTTCTAATGCAACCTTGCACAAAGAGCAGGATAGTTCCGAATGGAAGGCGTTGTGGATCCTACACTAGTTAGGTAACAACAAGTCTCTCACTGATGTCCTATTACCCAACTCTACACTTTGCTGAATAGTTCTTAACACAAAGCTTCTGAAGTTCTCAAACATTCCTTCACCCTCGTCAGATGAAGTGTCAGGATCCGACTCAATCAGCATTTCCGTTGACTCCTTTGCTTCACTTATGATATTCAATGTCAACACTTCTACTTTCTTAGGCTTATACATGCCCATGCCTGTTTTTGCAAACAACACTTCATTTGGTTCCCCATATTCAGTAACTACCAATCTTAACCTTGGGGTGCTATCAATCTTAATTTGGTTGGCCAGCCCTCTCCATGGGAGCCACATGTGGGAAAAGTCAGTTGCCATGTATCCATTCAACCTTCTAGACCAATCCCTTCCTAGGATCAAACCATAGGAATCGGCGACATCCACCACTGAAATATCTATCATGTGCTCCATCCTTGGATCAGATGCCAACTGCATATGTATATTGTGTAATTCACCCACCACTGGGACCTCAGTCTTGTCCAGTTGAGTAACTTTCTTGTTTGATCCCAAAGGAGTGATTCCCAGCCTTCTACAAATGGCCAAAGGCATGACATTACTCGAAGCTCCTGAATCTATCAAACATTTATGGAGAAGCTTTCCAAATATTCTTACTGAGAGCAAGAATGGGGCTGGTTCGTCTTTCCCCTGATAAAATACTACTTGTGTCTTATGCACTTGTTTAGGCTTTACTCCAAAATCTGTTGGTTGGACCACCTCTTCTATCTTCACTGTTTCATTATTCTTCACTGGATCTTGACTCTCTTGAGTCTGTTGTATCACTGGCGTTGATCCTTGAGCCACATAAACCGGCCGAGGCTCTGGTTGTCTGTTGAAATTACTAATGTCTCCATAAGCAACCTCTTGTGTAGAGTTCCTCACTTCATCATATGGAATCCCCTGAGGTGAATTTGATGTGCTCCCACATGGAACATCTTGTATTACATGCACTGGATTATGAGGAGGCCTTCCTGCTGCATGAGTTGTTTAGGTGGGTGCTGCTGCACTTTGAGTGTGAGGTCCTTGTGACTTGCTATCTTTCAAGCTATTAAGGAAAGTATCCCTAATCTTTGTCACCTTCAATAATTCAAACAAAGGGAGACTAATCTTAATCTTCTTCATCTCCTCTGTCACACTCTGTCCAAGTCTCTTCAACTCATCGCTATTCACTGAATTATTTACCATCCTTCCTCTATTAACTTCTTGTGATGTCACACCTTGTGACCCTTGAGCACTTTGATTACTCTGTTGTATACTCTGCTAAGGACTCTGTTGTCCATTACTATGATTGTGATTGCCTTGTCTGTATTCAGGCACATCCCTTGAAGGATTTGGTACATTACTTGCATTGGGATGTGGAGGCGTATTGAAATTGTTTGGAGGCACTGAGGATGTGAAAGGTCCATCATTCCTCTTACTATTATGATTCCTCTAATAAAATCTTGCATTGCTCGCTGGCTGTTGAAATGTCTAATTCCCACCTGTCCCTTGAACTAGAACAGAATCACCCAATGGTGGGAAAGAAAAATCTGACCCATTGATGAACCCATTTTGATCTATCACTTCACTTATTGGTCCATTAGCTGACTCGGGAGGGAATCTCCCTTGATGTTCCTCATAGGCCTCAAACTCTGGTGGAAATGCAACCTCTTCAAAAGTCAAGCACTCTGGATAACTTGGGGATGGAACAATCTCATATCCCGTAACCTTAATCTCTTCCTGATTCATTGATTCATCCACCACTTTCTGAAATAGATTAGATGCTCTTTTGAACTCAGCACATCCTAACTCTGAATGCTGATCAGTCTCGTGGAACCTGCAATATTGGGACAAGGCAGATTCAGCCAAAAATATTCTCTCCACTGGCCTACTATCTGTTGGAGCCTGTCTATCAAGTGGCAACACCACATTTCCTTTATTTGGGCCAGTGTTCCATGTTCTCTTCTGACTAGATTGGTTATTGTATCCTTGGTCTTGTGACTGATTACCACCTTGATGGTTGTTGTTTTGATTGTTCCTTTGATAACCACCACCTTGATTATTTCTTTGGTAATCTCCACCTTGGTTGCTTCTCTGATAATCTCGATCTTGATAGTTTCTTTGGTATCCTCCATCATAGTTATTTCTTTGATATCCTCCTTGATTGTTCCTTTGAGTGGACTGGAGTTGATTATTCTGATTCCTCAAATAAGTCACCTCTGTGGACAACTTCTTCACTTGCTCAATCAGATCCTTTATTTCATCCTTCTCCTCTTGTGTTCTTGTTGAGGCACTTGCACCTTGTAGATAAACTGGCGTTGATGGTGGTGCTTGAGACAATGGTGGCCCTGGATGTACCACGAGCTGATTTGTAGGTGTCTGATATGGAAGCTGTGGGATTGGGTTGTTGGGATATCTATTGCCTTGGGGTTCCAATCCTTGTTGGCCTAACTGCTTCCCTATTTCAATTGCTTTAGCATAAGCTTCATTCAGTGTTGTAGGGCGAGGATTTGCCATCCTTGTGAACATAGCAGTTTGACTGTCTAAGGCACTATAATAAGCTTCCAAAGCACCAGCCTCCGGAATTGTGTAAGGGGCTTGTAGTCTTGTGTACGCCTTATGGAAACGATTGTTGAAGGAACTAATTGACTCTTTATCTTGTCTCCTGATATCCACAAACAACCTATGCAACTCCAATGGTGTGGTAGGCATGCCAAATTTTCCTATAAAAGCATCTCTGAGTTGAATCCATCCCGTTATGGATGACACTGGCAAATTGACAAACCAATAGTAGGGCTCTTCCGCCAATGAGTAAGGAAAAAGCCTACATGCTACATCTTCATGTTGAATCCTTCTGTTTCATAATGCATCTTCAAATACTTTAATATGCTCTTCAGCTGTACGGTTGGGGTCATTGGCGAAGAACTTAGAGCAAAATCCTGATGGATTTTTTGGTAGGTCATGGTATTGTTGAAACAAGATGGGTGAGGCATTGTTTTGAATCCATGGAGGTTGTTGTTGTGGTGATGGTGGTTGATGAGCCATCGCAACTTGACTAGCTTGAGCCTGAGTTGGCTGAGCTACTGGGGTTTGTAAGCTTGAAACCCTTGGAACTTGAACTGGGCTACTTGAGGAGTTTACCAAACTTGCAGTATTGGCTACCCAATGATTCCTTCCTTTCTTGTGAAATTGCAACTCAGTTAGGTCTTCCTCTTGGTGTGGTGTAGATCTCAATATCCTTTGCTTCTTATCTGATTGTAATTTCTCAAACCTTTCTGGAGAGAAAGACCCAATTCTCTTATCCAGCTTGATTATAGTTCAATTTGTTTGACCTTCCCAAACCAGCTCTTCCTCAAGGGTGAGTTGAGCTAGTCTATGAGCTTCTCTTTCTCTTTGGATCCTTTCTACTTGCTCTCTTTCCCACCTTTGTCGAATCTCAATTTCAATCCTTTGTTGTTCCCTCCAGAATGCAATGCCAACTTGTTCTTCTTGATCTAAGACAATTCTAGCAAATTGGTAATGTGTAATGTTTTCTTTGTTGTTCCAAATGAACTCTCCCAAATCAGCAACGATGTCTCCTTGTGTCCAACTAATGCCTAGGCCTGGTTTTCCAACTGGGAAATGAGCATAAGAGGGCAACACCATTTTAATTCATCTCCTTAGTTTCACTTTTACCTTCACCACTATGCAAAGATAACCTTCATACTCTCCTTTCTTGTTCAAGTTTCCTCTCTAGCTCTCTTTGGCGTTCTAATCTCCTTTGAACTTCTCTTTCAATTCTTTGAGCCTTTTCTTCTTCTTCTTCCAACACAAAGGTTACTCGCATATATTCACGTGCACTTCTCTTAACTCTCCAAGCCAATGAGTTCAATCCAAAAATGATATCTTCTTGATCGTCTTCAAATCCAAGATTAGGTTGCAAGACAGGCACAACATTTCTAGGCTGAAGCACTATCTTTCACCATGATTAAATATCAACAACCCCTCTTCAATTTCTTCTCTCACGCCTCAATCTTTCTTGAACCTCTCTTTCAATTCTTTGAGCTTTCTCTTCTTCTTGGTCCAAGATGTCAGCAATGTGCAAGTACTCCCGACCGTTTACCCTTTGGTTCCAAGCGAAGGAATGGAATGTCAAAATAATGTTGTCTTGGTGAGACTGCCAATTGGCCTTAGGCTGTCGCGACTGAGGAAGCCCCATTCTTCATCATGGTTGAATATCAACAAATTCCCCAAAGAAACACAGTTCAGGCCCTCCTAGCGCCAAATAATGTTGATGTTAGTTTGTACCACTACATAACATATAGCAATTGAATACTTGATACAGCGTACCAAACACTCAACCCTCTCTTGAAAAGTATACGAGGATACTCCAAGGTTCCTTACACCTGTTGATACTAACTCAGTTATAAAAATGTGATTTCCTGATAATCACTTCGGCGGGCTTACGTTGTTCACTTGAGGAATGTCAAACTCTTGCTATGATGAAATTTAGCTTTGCAATGTATACTCAATGATTTTCCAATTTATATCCCTTCCAACTTTGCTCTTCAAACTCTAACTACTAAACTACTGACTGCTTTACTACTACTCCTATGGAATGGAAAGATTGGCAAATGGACGGGGATCAACCTAATGAAAGTTTGCCAGCGGCACTACCTCCATAGATGCAATGATTCAAAGGGAAACAAGACTAGATTACCACACAAAGTTCCTCAACAAGCCACCAAGATGCTAGTGGCCTAGTATAAAGATCCCTATCAAACATTTACCAACATCACCATACAACTAGACATCTATCTCTATTCTTACTTCTAACACTTGCTTGAAAATGAAAGTTTACTCTTAACAACTCAATGAAATCTAACTTTAACTATTGGAAGTAGAAACCATGCAATAACACCAAGTGTTCTTAATCACCATGCAAGACACAACAATGATAAGAGAAGGAATTTTGGTATTAGCAACAATTGTCTTCAACCCTTTACAAATGAGACCAAATGGCCTTATATAGAGGCTCAAAATTACAATGAATGGCCAAAATTAAGAGGCAAAATCAACGATCCAGATTTAATCTTAGAAACCCTAATTAGGGTTACCACCCCATCGGTCAATGAAAAGACGCCACCTCATCAATGGACCAGTGAAAAAAAAAGGAAAAGTGGTAACCAATGAGAAGGCACCAAAAATGGTAGCCAATCAGAAACTGACACCTACCCTACCCAAGAAAAAGGAGAAATTGCCACATGGGCTTACATCAAATAATCTTCTAATATAACTCTACCCTTTTCTTTCATTCTTTTAGCATAAGTGATGAACTTAGCTAACATGTTGTCAACTTCTTCCATAGGAGGGCAAGGTGAATGCCTCATCTTGAGCTCAGCTGAGATGACCATGTCCTTTGCTGCTTGTAGTATTTTCTCATTCTCTTTCTCATCATCTTTTGCAAATTGACCTAAGGCTTTGAGAGAGGCAAGGATGTCTAATCTTTTCTTCAAAGGGACAATCTTTCCCAAATCATCCAACCTCGATCCAAACTATCTCATTGAAGTCTTCCTATGTTATTCCTTCGAAATCTAGTGCAACTCTAGCATCATTCATTGTGTTCGAAATGAAAGCCTTGATGCCCGGACTGTGCTGTGCCATTTTGTCCTGTATTTCTTCTAGTGTTCCCAACCTGACTGTCAAGGCCATGAACCAAGACTCAACTGTTTTCTTCTCTCCTTCGTTTATCACCTTGGCCTTCACCAATGATCCTTCTGATATTTTTGTAACTGCCTCCAGCCTGGGAATGGTGTACTCACGAATTGGAAGGAAATCCCTCCATCTTGTCTCAAACGTTCTGAATTTGTTCCTGATAGTTATGAAAGTCCTGAAAGTAGCAATGAAAGGAAGCAAGAAATTTCGCCCTTCCTGGATGGTGTCGTTGACCCACTCTCCGACCTCTAGTTCGATGTTGCTCTCATTAGCTTGGAGGAGAGCTGCCCTTGGCACTTGTTGGATTAGCTGACTCCTTCCATCATAAATACTCTTCCAATATTCATTTTCTCCTTTCAACTTAGCATTCATAGCATTTGCTTTTGCTAACCTTTCAACTACTGAAGTTACGCTCTCTTGAAGCTATTCACATTCTATCTCATCTGTTGCTGCTCCCAAGTCATGCTCTTGAAACTCATAGACCTGAATTGAAATTTCTTCCATTGTCTTGTTGACTTTTGGTATGGCAATTTGAACTTTTCTATGACCATCATCTCTGATTACCCTTGCCACTGTTTATGCTTGCTTCTGTCTAGCATCACCTTCTCTTTCTACATCCCTTTGAATTTCTTCAATTGTCTGGATGGAAGGCTCTGGCATAATGGGTTGAAGCATCTTCAACATCCAAGCGGGCCCAGTGAAAACTCCCACTGCTAGATTTGGCTGAACTAGCCCTGCATACTCATCATTGGGTGCTTGATTTTCATCTTGTGCTGCTTCACCCTCAATATCAACTTGTATATCTTCTTCATCACTTGAGATTGCCACATCTTCATTTACTTGATTTTCTGAAAGAGGAGAATATCCATCACTGCTGTCCTCACTACTTGACTCCGAACTTGAGCTCACTTCAACTCCTGCACCCTGTCCACTGGCATCGTGCTCTTGGCTTCTAGCCTCAAATATACTTTCCCTCGATGATACTCTGTTTTGCTTCTTTGTTGGAGGCCTTTGATCTTCCTTATCCTTCTCAACCTCTACATTCCTCTTCCTGCCCTTACTAGTTTGTTGTTGTTGCTGTGGTTGCTGCCGGCTATCGCCTCACCCTGCTGACTAACTGATTCCGCTTGAACCTCAACTGGCTTCATCTTTTCATAAGTAAGGCGTACCCTTGATCCTTGCAACTGCTCATACTTCTTGTTATACCACCACTCAGTGTGCAGTTCAACCGACTTATTGATTGCCTCTAAGGATGGATCCTGGTGATCGTTCCAGTTGACTGGATCTAACTCCATTCCCTCTACTGTGTTGTAGTCTTCTCTTAGCACATCATCTTCTTCGAGCTGGTCTGGGATCATAAGATTTTTCCATTTTATGGCTCTCATCAGGCTTAGTGATAATCTTGAGAAAGCTAGCTTCCTCACATGAAAGTCATCTTGTGCATTAGCCCAAAAATCTTCTATTGTAGGAACATGCCTGAATGGATCTCCTCGAGATGTCTTGATTAGACCATGAGGATCAAATCCTTGTCTTGCTCTATACCAAGTTAAGTGATATTGTTCTAACTCCTTTTCAGCAGATGCAAAGGCAACATGGTTGGGACAAGTGTCATTGCCTATCACAAGTGAGAGGGTAACCCCTGTTTCACCTTTCTGTTTCATCATTTTATCATATTACTCAAGTTGTCTAGCCAACTCCAAAACTAATCGATCAGGTGGATACCTTGGAAGCCTCTTGGGACAAGTTGTACATCCAGCCACTCTTATGTATGTGAATTGTGCAAATTGGATGAACCAACTCCCATATTTCTTAACTTTGGCTTCGGCTTCCGGAGAAAGTCTCCGAGCAGGAGTTCCTTACAACATCCTTACTAATTTCATGGCAAAGGCATCATAAAATATTTTGTAATCCTTGGTGTTGTGCAAATGAAGCTGCGGATAGCACTCATACACCAAGTATTGCCCAGGCCCATAACCAACTTCTCCCCTAGCCTTAAGTCCCGGTTGTCTAAATAATCTTGCTATTAAGTAAAAAAGATATGACCCCATATAAAATTGTTTTTGAGACAACACTGTTCTAAGCTGTAACTCTAGATTTTCACTAATTATTGCAGCCCAATCAAATCTCTTCTTTCCACTTTCAATACCATCAATAAAATAATACATCCAAATTTCGAATTGCATACCTTGTGCTGAGCCCATGATTCGGTTGAGAAGGACGATGAGGTCGCCATATTCTGATTTGAAGTTGGACCTGATGAGCTTTGAGGTCTTGGTGACTCCTTTCTTTCTTTCATGTAACCAATTCTGTTTCAGCTGAGCAAAGTATGTGTCTTGGTTGTCATGGTAGAATCTGGTGGCTTGATCAATAGATAGTGCCTCTGTGCTATTCTGCTTAGGTATGTTGAATGTATCTTCAATCAATGGACTGCTGATGTTGGCCAAAACTTTCTCTCAGTCCATCATGACTGACTTGCACTGGATGTTAAGTCTAGATGCACACTCCATGATCAATTCTAGACAAGGCAAAGTAGGAAGGAAGGCAGCTGCATGCACGACTCCAGACTTGTAGATTTTCTTTGCAATGGGGGACTGGTTGTCTCTCAACCTATCTCTCAATTGAATCATATCAAGGGTACCAATGTTGGTGTCTCCAACGTATTTCAATTTTGAGCGGAAGTTGAAATTGGGTATCATGACTTCCTTGTCTCCTATTTTAGCATTAGTTCCTTTGGGTCGCTTGCTTGCATTGGCATCAGCCATCCTAAACACTTATCACTCCCCGCCTTTTCTACAATGATGGTGAAACTACACTTATCACTCCAAACTTCCTCTTAATGGGATGGAATACTACACTTATCACTCCCCGCCGTTACCTTAAGAGATGAGCTACACTTATCACTCCAATCTTCTTCCTAATGATAAAATGATAAAGACTACACTTATCACTCTCCGCCATTACCTTAAAATGGACTACACTTATCACTCCAATCTTCCTCCTATGATGATGAAATGATGGAATGCAAGCAAGAACTTGGGGAAAAAAGCTAATCAAGACAATCGAATAATCAACCTACTAACCAAACTTCCAACTCTACTTTTTGAAACTAGTCTTCAACACCTAACACTAATACCAAAGAAATGAAAACAACTAAGAAGAAAAAGGTATTCTACCTTGATGTATTTGCCTTAGCTAGATCACAACTCCACACTTGTCCGGATTCTGAAAATATGGCCTCTAAGTATAGATCAAAACTTCTTCCTTCAAATATCTTTCAAAAATCTGAGATATGCAGCTTCAAACAATCCAACTCCACCCCTTGATGAAATCTGGAAATGAAAACAACTAAGAAGAAAAGGGTACTCTACCTTGATGTATTTGCCTTAGCTAGATCACAACTCCACACTTGTCCGGATTCTAAAAATATGGCCTCTAAGTATAGATCAAAACTTCTTCCTTCAAATATCTTTCAAAAATCTGAGATATGCAGCTTCAAACAATCCAACTCCACCCCTTGATGAAATCTGGAAATGAAACTTCAACCAACAATCCTTCTTCTCCAAATTCTGAGATTAAAATGCAAACTTCTATTTTCGGATCTGCATAAAATATGCTGAAAAAGGCCTTGGAAATTTCGATTTTTGGAAGGTAGATTGCCTAGAAAGAGGCCTCCCAATTATGCTCAATAAGTCCCTACCCTTTCTTCTATTCAAAATGTTGTCCTTAGGCCTTAAATCCGCCCTCCAAATGCATCAAAATAAATCTCTGCCTCTTCCTTGACTGAGAATGGTGAATTTAGGCCCCAAATCGGCCCCCAAACTGGTTCAAATATTCCTCTAAAATGCCCAGATCTGAGACATAAACATGGCCGCCACTGCTGTAGATGTAAATCATTATTAATCAAGTGATCAAGGGCTTCGAATCTGCCCTTCAACTGTTCTAAACTGCCCTCAAATGCCTCTTCTATGCCCAGATCCACCACTTAATCAAGGCCGCCAACCTCTAAGTATAAATCGCTGCCAAGAAGATCAGATTCGGATGCTAAAACAAGAAGAATCTGCTGCCAAAAAGGACTGATTGTCGCTCCTAAATGCAGAGCATGAAATCGCACTTGGATTGTGAAAAATGAAAGGATGGCGCCCTCTATATATACCCACCACTGGAGCCCAAATACAGGGCCGACCCCCTACATAAATTGCCAAAAATAACAATTAATTCATGCAGAGTAGGGCCGACTTGGCCAGTATTAAATGCATTTCGAAATTGTAAAACAAAAGCCTTTATATTAGCTTCGAAATTAAAACAGCTGGGGCCTATTTGAAAATTAATACACTAAATTCCGATTTTCCTTGACACGATATCCAAGATTATTTAAAACATTATCCCAATGCAATTTCGAAATGCCAAGAAATGATTGCATGAAAATCGAAAATATTAGAGCATTTCAGATTTCGAAATCTTTCAAATATTTCAATACTCAATCCTTTATGAAATTGAAAATTGCAAATTGGTTTGTACTCTAATTGAATTGCCCAAAAAGTTTCAATGCCATTTTGATCATGCCAAGGAATTGTTTGAAAATCGAAAACATAAGACCCATTTCCAGATTTTGAAAACTTTCAAATATTTTAATATCCAATCACTCATGGTATCGAAAATTGATATTGCCATTTGCAAATTGATTCCAACATTATTGAATTGTGTCGTCTAATGAAATTTGCAAGAAATTGACAAAAGAATACAACCTGATTTCAAAATTAATTCCAGACAGCAATTGAATTCAAAATCGAAAATCTCATGAGATTGCAAATGATCTATTGAATTCGATTCTAAGGAAATTTTGATTTGCCTTTGCTTGAATTTGTATTTTCAGATTTTGGAAATGGTTAATTTGAACAAAAATCGAAACCTAACAAGGTCGAGATTCCAAGAAAATTGCCAATGTTATGAAATCGTTATCACCATTTCAATTGCCTTTCAAAATTATCAAATCTTCAAGCACCAACGATTTTCAGATTTTAACAAAGAACTCAGAGCACTCATTTTGCCAATTCAAATCAAATGAAACCGAAATCTCACATTATTTGCAAATTATCAAGTACAACCAAAATTTCATTGCCTTGTAAAAATTCATCATCACTTGATCAACGTTTTCAAAATCATACTCCATTGCAAAGCAAATCATCACTCAATCATCGGGATCATGCAATCATAACGAGGTCGGGGCAAGGCAAAAGCCTAGGTCTGGAAATTTCAAAGTGGGGGTCCCCATGGAATGGGGCGATGTTGTAAAAACCTCACAACAACCCCTAATTTACCTCTGAGATACTCAAAAGTACTCTTCAGTAATGGCTTTGTGAAGATGTCAGCAATCTGTTCCTTTGTGGGAACATACTCCAATCTTACTTCTTTATTTTGTACCAACTCTCTCAAGTAGCGATACTTGATGGCAATATGCTTTGGTTTGGAGTGCATGACAGGATTCTTGGATATGTTAATTGCACTTGTACTGTCACAGTAAATTGCAATCAGTTCAGGTATCTGTTCTTGGATTCCTTCAAGTAGTTGTTTGATCCAGATTACCTATGTGCAATTGATTGTTGCAGCAACATATTCAGCTTCTGTTGTAGACTATGATATATAGTTATGTTTCTTACTTGTCCACAACACAATCCTTCCACCGAGAAAGAATGCACCACCATTTGTGCTCTTTCTGTCATCAATATTACCAACCCAACCTGCATCAGTGTAAACCTTTACTTGGAAGCCTCCCTTGTGAGGAAACCGCAAACCATACCCCTCAATTCCTTCCAGGTATCTGAAAATTCTCTTCACTGCTATTAGATGTGTCTCTTTAGGATTTGCAGAGAATCTTGCAGCTATGTCAACCACATGTGCAATGTTTCGTCTACTATGTACTGCATACTATAATTTGCCTATCATAGACCGATACAGTGTCCCTGAAACCCTGGGACGTCAAGAATGTTTTTTTTGGACGGTCGGGGATGCCTTAGCCACCCCTCGATCGTCCCTGGGACGGACAGCCATCCCCAACGTAATTGAGCAGTAACTACTTTAGAAAACATAAAAAAATTTAAAATATTGATTCTTTGTTATTGTTATGTGGGCCCCTCCCCCCAAATTTGCCCTAAAATGCATTTTGGTTTGTTGTTGGCTCATTAGTTGTATTTCTCTCAGCAAAAAGTAGAGCAGCAGCAAAGAGGGTTTGAAGAAGCCATTGATAGAAGAGAAGCAGCAGGAAGTGAAAGTGATAGAAGGAAGAGAGGGAAAATCTCTTGCTTGAAGCTTGGAAGAGGTAGGTTACATACTTCCATTCTTTTGTTTTTCAATTTTTTTCTAAGCGTGAAGCTTGAAAAGTCTGATTTTTTTAATTTTTTGCATTGTTTCAATATTCATTGTTCAATCTGAAACAAAATCAAAATGAGCAGCAATGAGGGTGGTAGTAGTGAAAATGAATTGGAAGTGGGTGGTGAAAATAGAGATGAAAGTGTTGAGGGTAGTAGTGGGCAGCAACCTGACTTGTTTAAGTGCCCTTCAACAATCATGAGTAAGTATGCAAAGGGCCCTTTCAACAAGAAAAAACCTTTTCTCCAATATGTTACACCTAGGGATCAAAAGAAAAAAAATTAAAGGGGGAATAGGGTGTGGGATTGTCATGTTTGTTTGGATGACTTTAGGGGCAGTTACACTAGGGTGAAGTCCCATTTTTTGGGTATTGCATGCCATGGAGTTAAAGTTTGTCCAAATTTAACCTAAGAGGAAAGAATAGAGTGCCATAGATTGCATGCGGAGGCTAAAATGGGGATATAAGGTTTGGCAATGCTGAAACCTTCTTTTGCAAGTGCACAATCATCTAGGCCTCTATCATCCACTACAAGTAGTAGTCCTGTCGAAACAAAAAGAAAGAGGAAGATGAGTGGTGGTGAGAAGGGAGAAACAGTTGAAAGTATGTTTAATGTGCAAGCAAAGGAAGCTACAGAGTCTTCCATTGCCAAATTCTTTTTTGTTCATGCTATCCCAAAACGTAGCCTGTTCCTCTTATTTCAAACAAATGGTGAAAGATATAGCCACTACGGGTCCCTCATTCATACCCTCTGGAGATCATAAGCTGCGAACTACCCTCCTAAACAAAGAGTACTTCAAGGTTAATGTGTTATTGGAGGATATGAGACAGACTTGGGTAAGGGCAAGCCACTCTATTGTGATGGATGGGTGGACTAATGTTAAACATCAGCTACTCATCAATATCGTTGTCACATCCCCGTTGGTTCTTTTTTTCTAAAAATTCGCGCTAGATGGTGATAATGATAATATGGACTCGGCCCAACAACCCCCTACTATTTTAAGGGCATTTTGATAGTGAATATGACTGGCCCCCCAAGGACCTCACCCAATCGGGAAGGTAGGTTTACCCAATCCGGCCGGAGAGGTGTAGGTTTGCTCAGTTAGCCCTTACCTGAATGATAATTCAGGTAATGCGAGGACCTTACCTTCATTATCATTCAGGTAATGGGCATGTTACGTATAGAATCTTGTTTGGCAACTCAACTATAGCCCTACTATTCGCCTTATTCCCTGCTATTTGGCAAGGTTATAGGGAAGCATAAAGATGCAAAGTTCTAGTTTACCATTTTGAGAGATTTCATTTTGAGTTTACCTGCTAATGTTGTACAAGTGATCACAGATTCAGCACAAGTATGCAAATCAGTTGGTTTGATGATGGAGGGTGCTTATAAACACATCTTTTGGACCCCTTCTTGTATCCATGCATTGAATGACATGGGGAAGATAGATTGGGTGAAGCAAGTAATGGCAGAAGCTAGAGAGGTTCAAATGTGTTAATATTTTCCAAATTTACCTAAGAATGATCAAGCTATAGAGATTTTTCAAGACGAAGCACAGGATATAAAGAAATGATTAAGAGCAAGGAGAGATAGTACCCGGATTGTAGTTCTAAAATATCTTCAGATCAGTCCCTTCTAAGTCTCCAAGGTCTGTGGATATGAATGTGCTAGGACAGCCTATCTAGGACTTCCAAAATGTCACCAATATGTACTTTACTTGACCTTGGATCAGACTGGAGTCTCCTTAAGTCTGCCTTGAGATCTGTGGATAGATCGCCCCTCCTAGGTCAGACTTTGCACCTATGGATATGATATAATATGCTACAATTAAGGGCAAAGAAAAATCGCAATCCAAGGAAGAAGTAATTCGCCTTCAAGCCAATGTATTTCGCTGCTTCTCATGCATGAATTCTCCTCTAAAATGCTGCTCCAATTCGCTGCCTTGATTGATTCTTGGAAGGAGACAATATGTTATGTTTTTGATATATTTCTTCCAAGAATCAATACCTATTTTAGATATGCTAGGAGTGCCTCCTCAAGAGGCCGACTTGGATAAGATATACTTCCTTAAAGAGGCCGACTTTGGGCCCTGACTTAAGTTAGACAATTAAATCGATTTACTAATAAACAATAAATATTAAATATCTCTCATATTTAATATTATTATTTATATAACGAAATGTCTTTATCCAATGCATGATATATTTGCCGAAAAGGCCATAATATCAACACTCCCTCTTGGACTTGAGGCAAAGATCCACTCATGGATTCTTTATCAAAAAAACATAACCAAAATGGATTTCATAGATCTCTCATCTATGAAGGTAGATCTCCATTCTACCAATTTTGATAAGAACACACATGTTCATTATCATTACCAACCATAGATTTCATATCCATATGAAAATCATGGTAACATCAAATCACAAGATGTTTATCAACCGGATGTGGATTTCCTAGATCCACGAGTCTCTGCGACTCAAAGCACAAAACATAAAATTGGATTCCTCATCCAATGATGCCATAAATCTCTCATCTATGATAGTAGATCTCTATCTACAAGATATAATGAGAACACAACTATTCTTCATTATTCCTCAACCATACATCTCTTATTCATATGAGAAACATCATATCATATGATGCTTACCATCCAAATGTGGATCTCCTAGATCCTTTGGTCTCCATGACCCAAGAACATCAGTCTATGATATTCATGATAACATCAAGTCCATGATGTTTATCAACCACAAGTGATATCAAATTCATGATGTTTTCTATCCAATTTGTGGATAACTTAGATCCACAAGTCACCAAGATCAAGAAATGTCAAGTCCATGACATCAAACCAACATCAAGTCCATGATGTTAAGAGCATTGGTCTAACGAATATCAAGTCCATGATATTCACCAAAAGCTCAAAGCAATGGCCTCCAAACATCAAGTCCATGATGTCCACCATATACTCAAGTGTGGATCCCTGATCCAAGAGATATCAAATCCATGATATCCTCGAGCATTGATCTAATGAATATCAAGTCCATGATATTCACCAAGTGCTCGGAGTAATGGCCTATCGAGATCAAGTCCACGATGTCCACCAATTACTTAGATGTGGATCCCTGATCCACAAGATATCAAGTCCATGATATCCTCGAGCATTGGTCTAACGAATGTCAAGTCCATGATATTCACCAAATGCTCGTAGTGATGGTCTCCCGACATCAAGTCTAGGATGTCACCATATGCTCAACAATGGATCCCTAATCCATCAGAGGAATATCAAATCCATGATATTCTCCAAGTATCTAATTCATAAGAAACAACTTAGCCATATGAAAAAGTGTAACCAAATGAATCAACATGACAAAATGTATCTCATAATCAAAATCTTACCTCATGAATCCACATAAGTGTAAGAGTAACCAATATGATCATAAGATTCAAGTTAAATGTAAAGAAAATGTGTTCACACATAGAACCACATGTAATATAGTCTCAGCTATAATCAGTAAATATGGACTCAGCTATGAGAGAAAGTATGATCCATTCATACACAATAATCCACTAAAGTATGCTTCACAAGCTAAAGTATACAAATGACGTATGCTCAATACAGTCATATTAAGTAGCCAAATGTAATAACAAATATCCAAATGCAGTTCTCTCATAGAACAAGCATAATTCATCCAGTATCCATAGACAAGTCTTAGCCATAAGCATAATCACACAAGTCTCATCACATAAGGGTAGCCAAATTTGTCCAACATATAGATGTAATGTGATCACAAGAAGATGCAATATAGATCCTTCTATAAGAGATGTATCCACTCATATATATGATCAATAGCAAAGCATATATAAAGTATAACATATACCCATATAAAGTATGCTCCCAAGCATACAACAACATTATCTCTAATAAATGTATGTCCCAAAAAATATAAGTTGTAAAATGCAACATACACAATGTATGCCAATGTAAGTATGCTCCTTTATTCAGTGATCAATAATGTATGCACCCATGCATCAATAAAGAAAACAGTTAAACATTTATACTAATGTAAAGTATGCATCCATGCATACAAAACAGACATATGCTTCCATAGCAAAACATAAGATAGTTAGAATTTTAATAGCTGTGTATGGTGCCACACTCATACAAAAAACAGATACAAAGATGTAGATGTAAGTAACCAACAGAAGGAGTTTATAACTTAGACAATTTCACAAGTGAGCCCATATATAAAACTCCCTCTCAAATTGCAACTCCCTCTCAAAGTGCAAAGTGCTCAGATTCAAGTACTTTTATCTCCACAAAGGATGCTTGAAGGTTGTTCCTCTCAGGACAATTTACAGCTATATGACCAAATTCCTCACATTTATAGCATTGAGTTTTAGAGAAGTCCCTCTTGAAAGATTTCGTCTTCTTAAAGTACTTCCTACTTCCCTCTTTGTCCTTTGAACGTCCTTCATTTTCATCTCTCTTCTTGAATTTTCCTGCCCCCCCTTTTAAGTTTTGAGAGTAAAGAACTTGAATATCTTCCTTGAAGATTGAGCCTCTTGATATTAATCTTGCTTCTTCTTGAAGACAATTGATCTTTAGTCTATCAAGAGTAGTTAATTTGGAACGTGCACTAATCTCTTGAATGAATGCATCTCAAGTAAGAGGCAATCCATTAAGAGCTATCACAGCTAGCTCTTTATTATCATAATTGAACCCAATTGATGATAATTGATTCCTTAGCTCATTGATCCTCATGAAGTATGAAGTGATTGACTCCCCTTGATTCATCTTTATTCGAGAGGTTATTTTTGAGAGCTAGGACCCTATTTGTGTTGTTGATCTGAAACATGCCAATTAATGAAGTGAACATCTCATATGCATTCTCTAGATTTGCAATTGTTGGCACAATGTGATCTTTAACACTATCAACAATTATTCTCATTGCTTTATTGTTATTTTTGTTTCATTCCTTCTTTTCATCCACATCCATATTATCTTTAGGAGGATCTTCAATGATTGAAGTAATTTCTAATTCCCTTAGAATGATTAATAACCTCATCTTCCAAGATGTAAAATTAATATCTCCATCAAGCCTATCTCTAGGTCTAATCCCAGTTGACATGATAACCAACTTAGTTTGAAAGAGTTAGTTTGAATTCCTAAATCTGAAATGAATCTTTGCTCTACCTAAGCTCTGATACCATGTTAATATTTTCCAGATTTACCTAGGAATGATCAAGCTATAGAGATCTTTCAAGACTAAGCACAAGATATAAAGAAATGATTAAGAGCAAGGAGAGATAGTACCCGGATTGTAGTTCTGAAATGATCTTCAGATCAGTCCCTTCTAAGTCTCCAAAGTCTATGGATATGAATGTGCCAGGACAGCCTATCTAGGGCTTCCAAAATGTCACCAATATGTACTTTACTTGACCTTGGATCAGACTGGAGTCTCCTTAAGTCTGCCTTGAGATCTGTTGATAGATCGCCCCTCCTAGGTCAGACTTCGCACCTATGGATCTGATATAATATGCTGCAATTAAGGGCAGAGCAAAATCGCAGTCCAAGGAAGAAGTAATTCGCCTTCAAGCCAATTGTTTTCGCTGCTTCTCATGCATGAATTCTCCTCTAAAATGCTGCTCCAATTCGCTGCCTTGATTGATTCTTGGAAGGAGACAATTTGTTATGTTCTTGATATATTTCCTCCAAGAATCAATCCCTCTTTTATATGCGCTGGGAGTGCCTACTCAAGAGGCCGACTTGGATAAGATATACTTCCTTAAGGAGGCCGACTTTGGGCCCTGACTTAAGTTAGACAATTAAATCGATTTACTAATAAACAATAAATATTAAATATCTCTCATATTTAATATTATTATTTATATATCGAAAGGTCTTTATCCAATGCATGATATATTTGCCGAAAAGGCCATAATATCAACAAAATGTTCATTGCAACCACCACACGTGACTTGCTCTTTTTAGGTCCTTTTCAAAGGAGGAGTTTCTCAAACCAGTTGAGACTAGGTATGCTAGTTACTTAATTTTAGTAAATTATTTGAATTTCAATTTATGGAAACATTAGGAGACTAAAATTTTGATACTTCAAACATTGTTACATGTGTATTGACATCCACTATACCAATTACATTGAGCCTTATAATTATACATATTGATGTTATATACATGCCACTTACTTCATCTTGTTGGAAAGCATGCTTGAGGTGCATGAGCCTCTACAATTGATGGTGGTGAATCCAAAGTGGACCCAATGGCCTAATTCAAGCTCTCAAGGAAAATCAATCAAGCAAAAGATCCTTGATGACAATTGGTAGACCACAATATGGTAATAACTAATAAGTTGCTGATTTTATTTAAAATTAAATATTACATTGTTGGTTTTCATATTAGATTTCTATTTATAATTCTTTCAAACTTTTTGTTTGCATTTTGCAAATATCTTTGCTCTGTCATCTCACCCATCGGAGATGTCATTAGATATGCCGATATAGACTCTCTTAGTCTTGGAAAGATATACAAGACATTTGACAATATGCTTTGGAAGATAAAGAAAACAATTTTGGCAAAGATCCTACTTTGGGGTTATTTGAGCGACATATTAGGCCCATAACGACACGGAGGTGGAACATAATGAATACCCTCCATATGGAAAACTATGCTCTAAATCCCAAATGATATGCAGAAATGGATGGAATGGTGACTCCATGTGATGATCCAGAAGTAGGTATTAGATGGGTTCACACAAGCCATTGATAAGATGTTTCCAGAGGAGTAGGCTTCCATACTTCGCACACAATTCCTTGACTTTACAAAACTTCATGGTCCAATATTGAGTAAACCACAAGCAAGGTTGAATAGAGTCATATTGGCGTAGAGAGATCCTATTGGATGGTGGGCATGGCATTGGAGGGATACACCACACGTGAAGGTGCTTGCCTCTCACCTCCTTGCACAGGTTGCTAGTTCCTCTGTTGCAGAGAGAAATTGGTCTACATATGGCTTTATCCACTCCATCAAGAGGAATAGGCTTACCTCTAGACGAGCAGAGAAGCTAGTGGTCATGCATAGTGCCCTTCGACTTCAGAATTGTCAGACTCCAAAGTATTGGCAAACTCCAACTTTACAATGGGATGTTGATCATAAAGATGTGGCCTAGGTTGATGAGGAGGAGATACCACCAGGATTGGTTGTTATTTTGTCGGATGTGGTGGAGCATGACAATAGCAATGACTCAGAGGACTCTCATTTGATGCAATGTTGGAAGATGCAGAATAGGGGCAGCACTTTATCCTTTGGGTGTTTTGTATGTTATTTTTTTTAATATCACATGCATATTGACAATGAATTGTGAATTATGAATGCATATTGGGTATTGACTATTGAAGTGTTGTATATTAAGGTGTTATGATGTGTAAGAGGCATGCTTTTGTTAAGTTTTAGGAACCAGAATAGCATTCAACAAAATTCTGAAACTCAAAAATACAAAAGAACTGATGACACAAAAGGTTATCCTAGGAAAACCTCCACATGAGGGTGAAAACCCAGCCCCACAAAAGATAGATCCTTTATTGTATTCTCAAAACAAATACAATGTTCTCAAGCTTATGACTGTTAACTCTTAACAGTTAAACAATAAGCCTTATTCACAGTTTAATCTCTTTTACTATGCATATATAGAACATACAGTGCTTTATGTATCTTACAGTTACTACTCACACAGAGAATGAAACACACAAATCAATTGATCATTTACAGATCATGCACAAGTCTCGATCAAATGTAGTGCTTGTTGTGGCAGCGAAATCACATTCTTCAAATGCACACAATATGCATCAGTCACCTGCAATTATTCACAAGAATTAGGATACCATAATCTCTTCTACACACGCTTTTTCCAGCCAATATTTAACCTGAACGAATAGCCTTTTCATGGAATACAAGGAGACACACACGGTTACATAAAGAACCATCGGCAGTTTTTGGATGCCACGTGGATTATTAACACGAGCCATTTAGAACAAGGAGAAAACCATGATACCATGTCATCCACGCAAATTAATAACTCCAGCCAAGCACACTGAATGACAACACTTGCACCTAAGTCTGGGCGGTGACGGTTGAGGTAAGAAGCCAGTTCACCATTTTAATTGATCTTTAAGGCCACATGATGATCATTGAAAGAATATGCAAACACGATAGGTAGAACTGAAGCAGCTAGAGAGATACATAACCAAGAAATGGAACTCACAGTCTAGCACAACATAGATTAGGATCATCAACAAGGAGTCTGTTACAACCATCGCAGGTAAATGATGTCTCCTGCAGCTATTAAAACATTAACAACTTTATCCATATTTTCATATTAATGCAATGTATATATGCAAATTTTCCTATATGTTTTAAGTTTTCCCTATATTTTATATTGTCGTCACTCGTCCCCATAATTCATCCCCCCATCCCTTGCCATCCCTATACCGAAAACTTGGGATAAACTTGTTTTTTTTCATTTTAAATTTATTCTTTCCCTGAGAGCTGGATTTAGACATTTGGATGGAAATGTTTCCTTCTAAGGGCAAAACTTTGCATTTTAGGTGGAAATGCTCTTGTTTAAGGGCAGATTTTTGCATTTTAGATGGAAATGATGGTAGGATTTCAACTTTTAGCTGGAGATGGAAATGGAACTGCAATTTCTAAATGGAAATGCAACTTTTAGCTGGAAATGCAAGTGGAAAATCAATTTTTAGGTGGAAATGATGAAGGAAAATTGATTTGTAGGTGGAAATGCAAGGGAAAATTGATTTAAAGCTATACTTCTAAGGATTTTTATTTTTATTTTTATTTTTTTTATTGAGAATCGTTAATTAATCACTTCTCTTCAGCTTAAGAGCCAAGGTCTGAGGGGTATCCATTCCGCCAAAGTCACCCGGGGCACGATCCCGGCCTCATCCCTTTTAAAGACGTCTTCTTGCTGGGCATGCGCTCAGCGAGATTTGAACCCTGGTGGGCTCAATGAGAACCATTGAGCTTCACCGCTAGGCCAACCAACTGTTGACATTTTTTTGTTTTTTTTTCACTTTTCAACTAAAGATTTTTTTTAAAAATTTCGTTTTCCCTTTCAAGTTTGGAAATTTTATTTCTCCTTAGCAAAACTTGAGTTTTCATTTCCGCTTAACATTTCCATTTAGTGTTTTACAAATTTTACCCTTCACACCTTGATTCCCAACCTTGACAGTATTTTGACATCATTTTGCAAAATCGAGGACATTTCGCAACATTTGACTTTTTATTCTTAGTGAAATTTTCATTACCTCACCTTCTATTCCCAACCTTGACAAAACGTTTTCAACTACACACTTGTCAGACAAATTTCTCAATGATTTTGCACACTATTCCCAATTTTGAAGGTTGCTTATTCATAGATTTTGGACTTGCATTTCCTACCTTGAGCTACCCAAAGGACAAGAAGACTTGAACTATTCCTCAATAGCCAGGAGACTAAGAAATCTGAAAAATGTTGCCAACCTAAGGGTGACTAAGCCAAACACTAAGCTAGAAAGTGAAAAAAAGGGAGTCTCCATTTGCAATGGGGCATATGTGTTTACAACACAATAGGTAGGTACTAGGGTAGGGGACACACTCTTGGGGAGCACTGATAAAATTCCTAAAATACATCATCCATTATGCATTGTTTAAGCGAAAATGAACTACCTACCATTCATAAACTCCCTACTTGGTTTTGAATCCATTTTTCCATGTATCTTCTTCTTTTATATGCATGATCCATAAAGCACAAAGATTATGCCATTTGTGATTCAACTATGTATATTTATGCCAACTCACTATTGCAACCTTCAAGAAACATTGTCTAGCATCCAAATGAGAATAAAGAATATAGCAAAAACATGTTCAACATCTCACAACATGAATACATTCAAAATAAAGCACATACACAACATTAAACACAAAGATGCCAAGATTATCTAGGGAAAACCCTCATTGCATGAAAAACTCCAGGATTAGTATGTCATAGGCATCTCAATCACTATTTTAATCATCATTTACAAGTTGCAACAACTCATGGGATAATTGCAGCTTTGACAATATTTAAAGCCTTCTACCCAACAACTAATTATAATCAATGCACCTTACATATTAAAAGTGAACAATCATTGATCATAGTAATCCAAAACTAACAAATACCAATGCAAACAAAAGTGTGAATTGGCATAGTCACAATCGTCAAAATTCACATTCAGTCCCACCTTATCAAATTTCCACAAAATTTGGACACAAGACTCTAACCATCTTACAACAAACATCTGACAATCAGAACTGTAATTTTCATTCAAATGTTAGCTTGCAAAAAGAAAACAAACTGTACATGGCTTGGCATCACATAACAAATACCAACCTCAAGCTGATTACAAACATTATCCATATCAACTGTCGCAACTCCTTTGCACTTTATCTTACAAACACGCCGGCGTTTCCAATGGGCATGGATATTTTCCAGCATGTTGTGTGTCAAACCATCCCTTCCTAAATGAAAAATTTAACAGGAGATCAATTATGCTCTCCAGTAACAATGAGCTTACATTCAATTATAAAAACTACAGATGGTCTTAAAAAATGCAATGTCTACATAATGTTACTTTGAAGCACGTGTCCACTAAATAATTCAAAATATTTAGTGAACATAAACTTGGAATTCAAAGAGCATGTCACATGTCACATGTCACATGCCAAGACAATCGTTAGCCTAGATATTCAGATTAGGCCATAAGGCCATATCTACATTTAATCTACAAACAAGCTAATAAGATAACACAGAACATATTATAACATGCTATGTCACACAATATTTTTAAGTAAAACTCAAACAACTGTGTAGAGACTAGATTTTAGATAAGCTTGTATCTAATCTTAAATAAGCTAATAAGTTAACAAAGCAACACATAATTGAATGAAAGAATTCTTTTAAAAAGAGTAATGAAATGCAAGTATAAGTTGAATTGCACCATTTTGATTGACATCAACAATCAGTGTACACTAAAAGGCTAAAAGCGATAATGAATCGGGTGTTTCTATTGTTTCATTCACAGAGCATACAAATCAAAGAGCAAATAAAACACTAATACAAATTTTAAATAAATTATTTAATTTTTTAAGCTGGCAGAGACAGATAGCCTAGATGTATAGATTAGGTCATATCTGAAATTAATTTACAAAAAAGGTAATAAATTACCAAAGCATCATGTTATAGAAGAAACATGCTGTTTCACCACTTTCATTTACGGCAACATATGCAAGCAACTCTAAAGGCCCTACACAAGAAACCTGATGAATGAAATGTTGCCATCATTTATAAACATTCAAGCCCTAAGAAGTGATAAAGGTTTTTGAGGATAAAATTAAGTTTCTATTAGAGTGATAAGACAAAGTCCCTTCAATTTTCAGATTAGATGATGACCCCAGGACATGGCTCAAAGAAATAAACAGCATGGAGGAAAAGCAGCTGAGGCTAGCAGGGCACTTCATTTCTATCATTGGCTGTGAAAATTTGACTATGTGACAAGCACAAGATAACAGTGCACGGACTTTTTTATTTGATTGTTTGATGGACAGAAATGCACATGGAAACTCTCAGACATATTGACAAGAATGAGCTGGAGAAGGTAAAAGGTCGCAGGATTAACATCAGTTTTCAGCACCTCTCCATTGATCATTTAACGAAAATGTGGTGAAATAATGAACAGTTATAGCGTAAAATAATTCAAGGTCTTCCAAAGTAAGCTATCAAAAACCAATGTAGATGCACAATGTATGACAGAGGTGTCTTGTGTTATACGAATAAAGATACTTGATAACACATGAAATTCTTAACATAGTTCAGTTGTATATTTTAAGTTTTAACACTGCAAATTTTCCAATGGAAAGAATCATAAATATCTATGTTCTTTTTTGGACATGCTGTCAATTGTACCATTTTGAACCTATTCTGACAAAACCTACAGTGCTTCTTTGGCTTATGCACATATTTATTTCCTGCATTGATATAAAGTACAAAACTGTAATTTCTGTCATCGATATTTTGCACCTGTTCTGACAAAACATAACAATGTGCTTTCTTTACTACAGAGTTTCTTGATGTGGGGATGAGGGGGTGCGGGGACTGGTTTACATGATAGGGGGTGTCATGTCCCATTCTTGAAATAAGATTAAATAATAAGAAATAATAATTTAATTAAAACTATTAAAAAAATTAAAATTTAGTTAAGTTAAACAAATGGTCAAAAGGCATGAATGGAAAAGTTGTCTCCCTCAAATGAGAGGTCTAAAAGGGAGAGAAGAAACTTCATTTGAGGAGGAAAGGGAAAAAGGAAGAAAGAGTGGAGCATAAAAATTAAGGAAGGATTAAGGGAAAGGAAAGAGAAGAAAATATGGAAGTGACTTCCAAAAGATGAAGGGTTGTGACTCTTCGAAGTGGTTGTAATTATGAAGGGTTGTGACTCTTCGAAGGGGTTGTAATTATGAAGGGTTGTGATTAGGGACAATTATGAAGGGTTGTGACTCTTGCCAAAAGGCATACATTATGAAGAGGTATGACCTTCCCTCACATGTGAAGATATAAAGGAGGAAGATCAAATGGAATGTGGGGGAAAAAAGAGTAGAGGAGATCTAGAGCAGATTCAGAGCAGAAGTATCAGGAGGTATCTGAAATGAAAATTGAGAAGGAAAGAAGGAAATAAGATATGTAGATTTAGAAGAAGAAGATATGCAGATTTTAAATGGGATATGTGCAGATTTGAATAAGTAGTAAAGACAGATTTGAGAAGTGAGAGATAGGAAGTGAGAGAGGCAGCAGTTGTTGTCAAAGAGATGTATCTTTTCATAACCAAAGGGTGTAACTCTTTTATAAGGGCATTTACAAATGAAAAGGGTGACTCCCTACACTAAAAGAAGATATAAAGAGAATAACTTCATTGAAGAAGGACATGGAATCAAAAAAGGAGATCAATTGGGAGAATAATATATTATTCTCAAAGGCAACAATGAGAAGTGGTGACTCAAATCTTACGAAAGATGGTAAACCTTTCACTTCTAAATTATAAAGGGGAGATCATTCCAAGCAAACATCAATGCATCCTCACTCATCAAAGCATCACACAATCAAGTTGTCTATGATCAATTCAACAAAGTGAATAAACAAGCAATCAAATCATCATCAATCAATTCACATCTTGGAATCATAAATTAATCATCAAATGTCTATTAACTCAATCAATTCATCATTCAAACATCAATCGGACCCTCATTCATTCATTCAATCATCGGGGAGAAAAAGAAAGAACAAAAAAAGGTTAAGATCAGATAATAAGTTCAGATCTGCACACTAGGTATAAGGAGAATGTGGGAATGTCTTAAATAAGAAATTTTGTTTATGACTGTTATTTCTGAATTAAATACAAAGCCCAGGATTACGATAATATATGATTGTTTATCATAAATGCATATATAGATGTGTACAAATAATTCTCATAATATTAATTTTATCCAATTTGCATTACTGATTTAGGAACATAAAAGAATATTACAGCGTAAATATAAATATACATAGCTGAGAGCTATTATGCATTTCATCTGCTGAATCACAAATGTTGTATTAGAGAGTTCATGTATATCAAGAATGAATTATGTCTGTTGTGATTAATCATGGTAAGGAAAGTGAAGTAGTCATGATTGGGAGAACGGTGACGAGTCCACCTACTAAGCACGCCACCTCATGGTTGTGACCAAGAAGTCCCCATGAGGCCAAATGGGGACAAAGTGGACTGCCTTTGGGCTTAGGAAGGATACGCTTTTGGGGCACCCTATTGTGAAAGTTCCTCACAATTCCTACCATGGTAAATGGGTGCTCAATCTTTAGAAGAAAGTTAGGAATGGCAAGATGGAGGAGAAGGGCGATAGGACCCCATACTAGGTAGCCCACCTCATATGCATCATGGCAAGAGCCACATGAGGCCAAGGGGGAACAATGTATCCGCTCTTGGGCCTGGTGTAGGAGCTTTCTGGGGCACCTCATCAAGTCGCCCTACCATATTACTTCTATGGTTGGGTTATCTTCAACAACCTATCTAATTAATGTTCATTCCTTATATATGTTATTTATAATTTTAAGAAATCTAACTATGACACTATGATTATATATGAACCCTAACTGTGTTGCAGGATTTCATGTTTGGGATTACATAACTAAAGAAATCCTATATATGGTGTAATATCACAAATGGATATTTTTCCCAGTATTTCTCAAATATATCTCAAAGATTTAAACATATGATTTCATGTAATAAACATATTGATTCAACAAAAATAAACCAGAAATATACTCCAATAAATCCTCAGAAATTGTTATTGCATTATACAACAACAATGAAATTACAAAACAATCCAATCTGAAATACAATATTGTTGTGAGGTTTCACACCATCGCCCCAAAGAATTTGGGGACCCCCCAATTTTTGAGTGGGCCTGGGCAATTTTCCTAGATCCAGGTATTCGGATGCCTTAGCGAGTTTTGGAGAAACCCAGGGGTTTTGAGACGATAAATTTGCAATTTTTTTTAGACTTGGATGAATTTTGGAAAATTGATATAATTGCATAACTTGAACATTTTCCAAAATTTAATTGTGAATTTGGATATTTTTGGGGAAACCTTGTAAATTTTTGGGTGGTGAAAATGGAAATTAAATGAAAAAATTAAATGGCCAAAAAAAATTAATTGCCAAATGGAAATTAAATTGCTAAATAATTTTTGGATTGCAAAATAATAAAAATTTAAATTGCCAAGTGGGATTTTCGAAATTTTAAATGGGAAAAAGAGTAAATGAAAGTTGGAAATAGAATTGAAATTTACTTGAATTTTAATTGGCTAGCAAATTTTGATTTTGGGATGGTGTTGTTATGATTTAAATGGGCTAAAATCAATTTTTCTTGGGAAAAATTCTAAATTTATAAAATGAAAAAAGCTACAGCTGGCAGCCCCTTCCCATTTTTTATTTTTGCTTGGTATTGGGCACAACAAACATAAATTTTTCATCTCCCAAGGCAGCCATCAATTCTAGCCCCACTTGCGATTTTTATGCATTAATTTGGCAATTTTAAAATAAATAAAATCATATTTTTGGGCTGAGTGTTTGTAGTTTAGAAATTTAATTTGGGCCCCTTTGTGTGTTAAATTCAATGTATTTTAAGGCCTAAGAAGTGTGAAATTCAAGGTAAGTTATTGGATCCACAATGGGGAAGGTTAAAAACTATATTAGAGGCCTAAATGACCTTTTTTCAAAATTTCAATTTTAGGGCCTATGATAATTTCGGATTTGGCTAATTTAAACACATAATTTTGCACAATTCAATGCAAGTGGCTCTCTTAATTTAAATCTGCCCTTTCCTTAAATCGATTTTTTTTTTGGGGTAAGTGAATTAATTTTTTTTGGGGGGCCATGGCTAGGTTAATTTCAATGTTTAGGGGCCCCATATGGATCGTTTTTTGGAGTGGCCCAATTTCATTTTAAAAAGAAAATTAACATGCTATAATTGCACAAATTTTTGTTTTTGCAATAGGCTGGCCCAATTTTAAATTAAAATTAATACCCAAGGCTATGTGATTTAATGCATTTAATTTGGGTTATATGTTTAGCAATTTAATTAATTTTATTTTCCCTCCAATGCAGGTCGGCTCTATTTGAAGAGGCAAAAATTTAGTACAAAGGGAGGGCTTGTCTCCTCATTTTCTCATTCATTTCTCACTTGTCTCTTGGCAGCCAAAGAGGAGCTCTTGGAGCAACAAAAGAGCGAAATTTTGCAAGGAGGAGTGCATTTAGCAAGGGGTGATTTTCTTCTATTGGTGGAGTGCACTTTGGTGTTGTTTTCTTCTTCTTTGGAGGAGAATTTGTTGGTGTAGAGGAGGATCTTCATGCTTGAGGGTGAAGGCTGGCCTAAAAGGCAGATTTTCTCCTTGTTCTTGCTTGGTACATTTTCCCTATTTTCTTCCTTGCATCATCCATCCATCACTTCATCATTTCATCTAAGGCTTGAAGTTGGGAGATATAAGTGTAGTTTTCATTTAGGATTTGGATAAAGGAGATATAAGTGGTAGTCCCACCCCTAGGAACGAAGTTGGGACATATAAGTGTAGTCCATCTCATAAGTTTTCAAAGAGGCAGAAATAAGTGGTAGTCCCACCCCTAGGCGGAGAGGCAGAGATAAGTGTAGTGTGATAGGAATCGACGAGGCAGAAATATGTTAGTCCATCCCCAGGATTGGAAGGGCAGAGATAAGTGTAGTCCCACCTCATTGTAGAAAGAAGAGGCAGAAATAAGGGATAGGATGGTGGATGCTAGTGCAAGTAAGAGCCAAAAGGCAATGCATACCAAGTAAGACAAGGAAGACATGAGGCCCAAGACCACCTTCTTCTCAAAATTGAAGCGAGTGGGTGAAACCAACATTGGCACAGTGGACGTGGTACAGTTGAGAGTTGGTTGCGGGAGGATAAGAAAGGAGTTACCAAGTCGTCAAGGCTCACCAGGTAAGATTTCAAATCAGAGTATGGCAATCTTATTGTGCTTCTCAACCGAGTCATGGGCTCCGCTCAAGGTGCACAATTTGATCATTGGATGTATTATTTAATTGAAGGAATTGAGAATGGAAAAAGAAAGTTTGATTGGGCTAGGATCATTAGCAAGAATTTAGAGTTGCAACTTAGGATAGTGCAAAATCAGAAGCAATTCTACATGGGGTCCTACCTCTTCTATTTGATTGCAAGGCTGTTGGTGATGCTTTGCTAGTCGAACCAAATCCAAATTTGGGGAGATGCACTGCACCACTATGGTTGAGGCAGATGCTTATGCCAAGGGGCGAAGTTGTGGCAGTCCGAACAGTTGAAGGCATTCAAGGGTTAGCCAAAGAGGAAAACACAAGCGAGGAAGCAGGTTTCATTGCAGGTTGGACGAGATTTGAAGATATTTGAGGCTAGGCAAGGCTTGGCTATTCATGCAAGCTAGTTTGGTTAGATTTGAGAAGGAGGTATGGCCAAGGCACGTGCACCCAGAACCCAAGAGTATTGAAGCAGATGGGGTGCATGCAAATCAAAATCGAGTGGGAAGGTTAGAGAAGACCAAGAAGGTTAAGGAAGGCAAGGATAATGAAGGAGGAAAGCGAGACGAAAGGTTGAGAGAGGTTAAATTCGATTTCAGGGTGGTGGCCAAGAGCAAGGCTCTCAAATTGCAAGAAGGTTCACATCCAGGCAAGCCACCGGGGCTAAGGCAAGATTACCCCAAGTGCATGGAGACCTCACCCTTTCAAGGTCAGGACATCAGGTACAAGCAAGTTCAAGCGGTGATGAGAAAGTTTCTAAGGACGAGCTCAAGCATCCAAGGCTTCACCTCATCTCAAGGATTAAATAAATTTATAAGATAAGGTTGATGAGGTGGCAATTTCATGTGCATGCAATCAAATCATGCCAAGTGTCATATGTTCTCATTGGTTGACAGATTATTGTAATTTTCTCATTGGCCCACAAAGTTGGTGCCCTCATGTAATTGGTTGAAAGATGGTAACCCTAATTAGGGTTTGTAAGGTTTAATCTTGGCCCTTGATTTTGCCCCTTAATCTTGGCCACTCGTAATTTTGAGCCTCTATATAAGGCCATTTTGTTCTCATTTGTAAAGGGAGTTATGTTGGAGAATTGTTGCCAAAATACTATCAAAATTGTTCTCTATTCATTGTTGTGGTTTGCATGGTGGATATACATGATCATTTTGGTGTATTGCATGTTTCTTCTCATCTCTCAAATTAAAGTAGGATTTTATTTCATGTTCTTAGAGTAGAAGTAGATGGCTAGTTGTATGGTGATGTTAGTGAATGTTTGATAGGGATCTATATACTAGGCCACTAGCATCCTAGTGGCTTGTTAGGAAGCCTTGTGTGGTAATCTAGTCCAATCGCTCCCAAGTTCTACTTGCATTTCATCTTTCCGCTTGTACTTCAAGTTGGGTTGGAAGATAGGTGTTAGTGTGAAAATCCTAAGAGTATCCCTTTGAATCATGGCACCAATGGAGGTAGCGTAGCAGGCAAGCTTTCATTTGGTTGGATCCCCGTCCATTTGCTAATTTCTTCATTCATAGTAGTAGTAGTAGAGTAGTAAGTAGTTAGCGGTAGGAGTAGTTGAAAGTAAAAGTGATCAAGGAGAAAAGAACAAGTCGAGCAAGCGAAGTACCACCAAGTTATCTTTGAATGAACAACGTAAGCCCGCCTACGTGATTAACCAGCAAATCACATTAATATAACTGAGTTAGTATCCATAGGTGTAAGGAACCTTGGAGTTTTCTCATGTTCTTCATGAGTATATACTTTTCAAGAGAGGGTTGAGTGTTTGGTATGCTATATCAAGTATTCAATTGCTATATGTTATGTAGTGGTACAAAACTGACATCAACAAATATGCAACAGTGAGATCGGATAATATGAACTTGGAAGTGCAATGATGAGCTCTGATGTGAATCCACCTCAGAGATGAACTAGGTTTCTGTCCAATCCACCGAGAAAGCCTTAAGGTTTCCATCCTCAGGTTTCAGAATCGAAAGCTGGAAGCTTCCTGGATTCTCCAAGAGAAATAAATTTATAAAATCAAGCATGCCCAAATGAGTCTCATTTCCTTCTTTTAAAGCAACAAGTTGTGACTGTTCAGTTTCCCTTCTCTGTCTTTCATTTCCACTCTATGTCTCCATTTAACCACTTTAAATTAATATGCCCATATAATAATAAAGTGGCATAATAATAGACCATGAAATCTTCTAGCATTAAAATGGATGACCAAACGAACTCGGAAGTCGATGTGTGATAGCTTGCCGGAAAGCTCTCGTTAAAACGCTCCAAGTCCAAAACGGAAATGCCAAGAATACTGAGCTCTGCTAACTTACTATATATAGTAAGCATCTGGAAACCCTGTGGAAACTATTTTGGTTGGCCTGAAACTGGTATTACCTAGGCCAAATATAGCACTAATCCATGTAAAGCCCTGGTTAGCCCACCGGACCAAGGTAAAACGGCTAACGATGCAACAAGAAATAATGTGCTCGAAAAATGGGACATTACAATCCTCCCTTCCCAGAGATTGCTTGCCCTCAAGCAATCAGTATCTGCATGCTGTGACCAAAATGCCTGGATCCCATACCAACCTCAAGGAAGTTGCCCCACCAATCTGTTGTGCTAATCTGATACAAACAACATGTCCAAACTTGTGAAGCCACTCATCAAGCCCACACAACAACAATGCATTAATCATACTAATACCAAAATCCCAAATCACCCCATGAGCATGTTCAGTCGAATCAACCTGCCAAGTGCTGCCCTCATCTACCAAAAGACCCTCAATCCAGCTGAGAACCTCACTCCAACTGAAATCACAAGCACCGCTAAGGTCAAATGAAGGTGGGAACCCAACATTATGCCAACCAGCTCCAGGAATTATTGCTAACCATGAGAATGTCCCTCCTGGGTCCCACAAACAAAAAGGCCATCCACCTTCCCAGTTGTCTGAAATGTCATGTCGATCCATACCCATAATGAGTGAAATGTCCAACTGCCACAACACTGCCCCTCTGGCATGTAGCCCAAATCAGTTTCTGTACTGAAGAAGCAAATTACCAACATTGCAGTGTTAGGAAATCAGATCTTGGGAATATATTATATTGATAATGTTTCTGAGAATATATAATACTACAGATATGTATATATATTATGCTGTTTATATGTATGCTATGAAACTGCTGAATAGCTTGCTGCAGTGAAACCGATTATCCAATGACCGTGTGATTGATTGTGTCATCGATTTCACTGCAGACGTGATATATATATAATAGTGATAAGTCACGTCTCTGAGAGATCGTGACTCCTCACAATGGCTGCCTGCGACTGCATTAGTTAGCAGTCGTTTGACTATGCATTAGTTAGCAGTCGCTTGTTAACACAAGCGACTGTTAACAACAGTCGCTTGTGTTAACAAGCGACTGATATACATTTGCTTGAGTATTACTAATACCATCGTGACTGATATTAATGTTTTATAATATTATTATTATATAATAATAATAATATTATTATAATATAATATATATATCACAATACTTTATTAAACATAATATATATATATATATAAAATACGAATGAAGCTATAACTTAACACTCCCTCTTAGCGAGTGAGTATTAAAAAATCTATTATGACATCCACTAGTTCGGGACACATAAGTCTCGTCATGAAAATAGATTTGAATATCATGATCTCCGCACAGTCGGGACACACAATTAAGTAGTCTATCATGATATGGTTTCGTTATTACACAACCAATAATAACAAGAGTCAAGATCTCCGCACAGTCGGGACACACAATTAAGTAGTCTATCTTGACACTTTGGTTAACTATTTACAAGATCGTCACCTTGAAATGTTAACCCACACACAAATGATCATTTTACACAATATTGCAATATACACATTTTTTACATTTATTCATGAACAAAAAACTTATAAATAAGAGAAGTTTACATCACACCTTGACCATGCCAAGTTTGTTTCTGAAGTATTCTATCTTCAGCTTTCCCAGTGGCTTAGTAAAAATATCAGCACTCTGTTCTTCAGTACTAATGTACTCTAGTCTTATGATATTTCTCTCTACCATATCTCTTATGTAATGATATGGAATCTCAATATATTTGGACCTGTTATGGAAAACTGGATTAACAGATAACTTGATACAACTTTGATTGTCACAATGAATCACAGTTGGATCTAGAGGTTTTCCAAACAATCCAAATAATAGCTTTCTCAACCATACTGCTTCACGTGCTCCCATGGATGCTGCCATATATTCAGCTTCAGTGGAGCTTAATGCCACTGCTGACTTTTTTCGACTGAACCAAGAGATCATCGCCGAACCAAGACTGAAACAACACCCTGTAGTACTTTTTCGATCAGGAGTACTTCCAGCCCAATCAGAATCAGAATACCCTTGAAGATTGAGTTCTGCCTTTTCATACTTTAACCCAAATCCAATAGAGCCTCGTAGGTATCTCAAGATATGCTTAGCTGCCATTAAGTGTATTTCCTTGGGCTCACACATAAAGTGACTCACAACATTGGTTGCATAACAGATGTCTGGTCTAGTGTTCACCAAGTGCATAAGAGAGCCAACAATTTCTCTATACAATGTAGGATCAGAGGGTTCAGATTCTTCTGCTTCAACTTTGAGTTTGTGCAAATTTGTTTCCATAGGTGTGGATAAAGGCTTACATTCCATCATTCCAAACCTGGTTAGGATATCAATAGTGTATTTTTGTTGATTTAGCAAAATATAGCCTTCCTTTTGGAACACTTCCAACCCTAAGAAATAATGTAAGAGTCCTAAATCTTTCATGTCAAATTCAGCAGTGAGTTCTTGCTTACATTTTGCAATAAGATGATCTTCTCCTGTTATTAAAAGATCATCTACATAAAGAACTAAAATTACCATGTTGCCATTTGTTATTTTAAAGTAAATGTTAGGATCTGCATCATTTTTAGAGTATCCTAATTTTGAAAGGTAGCTGTTTATCCTTTCATACCAAGCTCTGGGAGCTTGTTTCAACCCATATAGTGCTTTCTTGAGTTTGCAAACATATTTTGATGCATCATGTATAATGAACCCTTCTGGCTGTTCTAAGTATACTTCTTCTTCAATAGTGTCATTTAGGAATGCTGTTTTCACATCCATCTGGTGTATCTTCCACTCTTTAGATGCTACAATAGCAATAATGGTTCTGACTGATGTATACCGAGCTACAGGAGCAAAAGTTTCTTCATAATCAATACCTGCTTTTTGTGAGAATCCTCTAGCAACAAACCGAGCTTTATGTTTCTCAATACTTCCATCAGGAGCATATTTGGTTTTGAATAGCCATCTGGAAGAGACAATGGTTTTGTTTTTAGGTCTAGGTACTATGTCCCAGACATCATTCTTTATTATAGATTGATATTCTTCAGTCATTGCCTCTCTCCATGCTTGATTAGATAATGCCTCCTTAGGATTTGATGGTTCTGATTTATTGATTTCTGTTATAAGAGCTGCATAACATTTCTGAGTTCTTGTCCTTTTACTCTCATGAGATATTTCATTTGGTTCTACATTATTTTCTTTAATTATTTGTCTTGCCCATAATGGCCTTTTCTTACCATTGATTACATTAGTATTCTCATTTTCAATGGCAGG
This sequence comes from Chamaecyparis obtusa, assembly GCA_027943335.1. Taxonomy (NCBI): domain Eukaryota; kingdom Viridiplantae; phylum Streptophyta; class Pinopsida; order Cupressales; family Cupressaceae; genus Chamaecyparis; species Chamaecyparis obtusa. Next base: position 988,814 of record BSBK01000218.1, read on the forward strand.
AGGTTCAGGTTCTTCTATATCCTCCCTCTCAATTTCAGCAGTGAGATCTTCTTCTATCTCCAGGATGTTATCTTCTTCAAAGTTTTTGAATGTGTTATTTTCATCAAATTTTACATCTCTACTCATCTCAACAGATTTTTGTCCTGGAATATAGATTCGATACCCTTTTGTGTTTTCACTATAGCCAACAAGTATGCCTTTCTTACCTGATGGCTCTAGTTTCGTCCTCTTCTCTTTAGGTATATGAATGTATACGGGACATCCAAATATCCTAAGATGACTTAGATCTGGTTTGATTCCTGTAAATGCTTCTTCTGGTGTTATGTTTTCTAATATGGAGTGTGGACACCGATTTTGAATATATACTGTTGTATTTGAAGCTTCTGCCCAAAAAGAAGTATGAAGGTTTTGATCGAGTATCATGGCTTTTGCTGCTTCAATTATGGATCTATTCTTCCTTTCTGCTACTCCGTTTTGTTGAGGATTATACGGTACAGTATACTCCCTCTTAATCCCAACAGAATTACAAAATTCTTTAAATATGTCAGATATGTATTCACCTCCATTATCTGATCTTAATACTTTTATTCTTTTATCTGTTTGATTTTCTACTAATGCTTTAAATTCTTTGAATTTAGATAGTACTTCACTTGATTCTTTAATCTTAAGAAAGTATATCCAAGTTTTCCGAGAATAGTCATCAACAAAAATAATATGGTATAGTGATCCTGTTAATGAAGGTGTTGACATGGGTCCACATAAATCAGTATGAATTAATTCTAGGATTGTTTTAGATTTGTGCTCACTTGTAGGGAAGGATCCTTTTATATTCTTTCCTAGTGCACAACCTTTGCAAATGCTAGGATGATTATTTTTTAAGTGTGGAAGGCCCGTAGTAATTTTGTTTATTAAAGGTAGAGCATTATACCTTAGATGTCCCAACCTCTTATGCCATAATTCATTGTGATTTGTGATTTCATGAGTTAGTGCAGATTTCTGATCATTACATATTTTATAAAGACTACCATCTCTTGTCCCTATGATTGTAGCATTCTTCGTATTTGAATTCTTAGGCCATAATAGAACCTTGTCTTCATTAAAGGTGACACGATATCCTTGGTCTGCTAGTCCTGATATAGAAACTAAGTTTCTTTTGATTCCAGGTACAAATAGGACATCTTTTAGTTGTAGAGATACTCCATTCTTTATCTTTATGGTACAGGTCCCTATTCCTTTCACTGGGTAGGTGGAGTTATCCCCAATAGTCACTTCTTCGGTTGAATAATTTTCAAGTGTCTCAAACTGATTTTTGAATCCGGTTATATGTCTTGATGCACCACTATCAATTATCCAAGTTCTGTTATTGGAATTTAGTTCACTTGAGAGAGCTGTAAAGAAAAGTGGAATTTCTTTTGCTTCAGCTACGGTGGCTTGAGTCTTTTGCCTTTCAGGACATTGTCGATGAGTGTGCCCATATTTATCACATTTGTAACATTGGATTTTAGAAAAATCTCTTTTGAATCCCCTCTTTCTTTTGAAGGATTTTCTCTTTTTGTTGTAGGACTTTGTGTTGAGTGCTTGTGTTTCTCCTTCTCTCTTTAGACCTATTCCTCTGTTTATAAGTCTTGATTCTTCCTGAGTACAGTCGTTCTTAAGTTAATCAAATTTTGGTAGAGGTGGACGTGTGCTTATGCATTGAATAAAATTCTCCCAGGATGTTGGTAATCCCCTTAGTGCTATTAGAGATAATTCCATGTCTTCTATAGTGTTTCCAATTGAGAATAGTTGATCTCGTATTTCAGCAATTCTTAGGAAATAAGATGTAACTGTTTCACCTTTATTCATTTTTATAGTCAATAGTTGTTCCTTCAAGGTTAATATTCGACTTGTATTGTTTATCTCATATGTTTCTTGAATTTTCTTGAAAACCTCATATGCTGTTGTTAATCTTGCTATACTAGGGAGAATAGAATCTTTAACTGAATCAACAATTAATTTCTTGGCTTTATTGTTCCTCCTTTTCCAAGTCGTTTTCTCTACATCGTCTGTAGGTATTTCTTTTTCTATTTCTATGAAGAATTCTAATTCCAGTTCCTGTAAGAGTGTGGTGATTCTAATTTTCCATGATAGAAAATTTGATGCTCCTTCCAATCTGTCCTCCATCCTAATTCCGGTGGTCATTCTGGTAATTTGTGATGACTCTTCTCCTTTAAATAATATCTTTGTTTTGTATACCTATCAAATAATAATATAGAAATTTATTCCCTTTAACTCTACTCTGATACCATGTTAGGAAATCAGATCTTGGGAATATATTATATTGATAATGTTTCTGAGAATATATAATACTACAGATATGTATATATATTATGCTGTTTATATGTATGCTATGAAACTGCTGAATAGCTTGCTGCAGTGAAACCGATTATCCAATGACCGTGTGATTGATTGTGTCATCGATTTCACTGCAGACGTGATATATATATAATAGTGATAAGTCACGTCTCTGAGAGATCGTGACTCCTCACAATGGCTGCCTGCGACTGCATTAGTTAGCAGTCGTTTGACTGTGCATTAGTTAGCAGTCGCTTGTTAACACAAGCGACTGTTAACAACAGTCGCTTGTGTTAACAAGCGACTGATATACATTTGCTTGAGTATTACTAATACCATCGTGACTGATATTAATGTTTTATAATATTATTATTATATAATAATAATAATATTATAATATAATATATATATCACAATACTTTATTAAACATAATATATATATATATATATATATATATATATATATATATATATATATATATATATATATATATATAATACGAATGAAGCTATAACTTAACATGCAGGACATGGCTTCCTTCATCAAGAAGGGAAGTGTATCAAACCTACCATCCATCTCATACTTATGCAATAACCGGAAAAGAAAGTCCTTCGCAAGTGGGCTGAATGGGGAACCAAATGCATCCCATACAATGAGGTTGTAATGTGATGCACTAACCAACTCCTCTGGGAATCCTGAATCAACACTAGGATTTTGTAATTGTCTCTCTATACTAGGAGTCATACAATGCACATCCTTGTGTGAAAAATTCATACCATCAATCACACCAAGCTCAACCATCCCATACTGAATAGACTATGCCCAAAAGTCATCATCATGCTCAACATCTATGACACTAGAGTGATCATAGGCACTGGATAAATGTGGTTGAGTCCTAGCTATAGGAAGAGAAGAACCAATAAATGGATATTCGTCTACACTGTCCTTTCTACTCATATGCTCCTTGGCCATACTACTAGCCAAGTCACTATCCAAGGCTGATTTGTAGTCAGCATTATGTCCCTCTGTCAAATGTAACAAGGCAGCCACCTCTTGGCTGCAATCAATGTCAATTTGGGGCTCTTGACTAATTTCAAGAGGTGTTGCATCATTCAACTCAAAAGGTGGATTCTCAAATATCCAATCAGCATCCATCTCGAAAAGTAAGTTACTGTGCTTCATCCAATCAATGTTATGCTGGCTCAAGTTATTACCATCACAAGAAGGAATATCCTTATGCCTTTTCTGAATTGCTGCTACAAAATCAGAATGGGGGCAACTTGAATTTTCAATCTGCACCTCATACTCTTGAGTGTCCTTAATGCCTTGTTCAGATTTTTCTTCATGTGCCTCAAATTTTTTCTTGGAGTTATTTGAATGCCAAGCTAAGGTTGCTGCTCTGTCATAATGGGAATCAACAATCATACTAGAAGATGCATTGCGATTACCCGAGGCATTCATACCTTCATGATCCGTACCACTCTCAAGCCCTTCATCAAGGGTAGCCATGTTTATCTCTCCTTCTATATTCTCTTGTAAATCTCCTCTCAAAGATGATGGAGCCTCATGTGAGTCATTCCCCAATGCTATCATTTTGTTCTTGTGAATTGAATCTGCATGTTTATCAAACTCTCCATGAAGTTTTCTGCATACCTCCTTTGTATTTCCTTTTTTCGTAAGCTGCTGATTTGAATCATCCTCTTCTGGAACACCCATAAATTGTGCAAAGGAAAGATGGTCTCGTATCCTCTGAGGAAGAGTGCAATACTTATGGTGGCTGCTCATAATTGCATCATTTGTTATCATGGCATGAGGTCTCTTATTTGCACCTGTAGATGAATATGAAACCTTAGGGGGTCCAAATTTCTTGGAAAGTGCGTCACTTAAACCATGCAATTCATGATTGAGTTTTTGTTGCATTTGTTCAAGGTCTTTCCATGCTCATGTATTGCTAAACAACGCTGCCATTATGACCTATACCACTGTAATATCCTCCAAAGGATATTAGGTAGTCTTCACTTTCCCAAGTTGTGGTACTTCGTCAAACACTTTGTAGGTCCAATTTGCATAATATACAATTTCCAAACTAACTTTAGTGCTTCAAGAATTTTGATAACCAGTTGTCACTATGACAGCAATATTGCAAACTTACTACTAGTGTAGTCAGTTCAACCAGTTTGATTGAGAACAAATGCTAAAGATGAACATATATATTCTGCCCCTTTTAAGATAGCAGACCTGATACTAAAACAAATAAGACTTCATTTTAAATGTAGCAGCAACAAAACATGCCTCTACTACCACTGTTGTAGCTCTCTGTGCATTTCCAGGCAAACCAAGGTGGCAGAATAACTTAGAAAGGCACAATGAGTTCCCAGATTACTTCTGAACAATTATTGGCTTCAGGACAACACTCAGACCCTTGTTTCAAGCTTTCCTTCTTTGCAGATCTGCTTGCAATTATTATCTCTATTGGAGCTTTCTGTGCATATAATGTCCAAGAAAATTTGTCCCAACCACTTCAAATGCAGTGATAAGTGCCCAGAATTGCTTGGTTGTGTTGTTAGACTCAACAAATGCAGAACTTTAATTGGCTATAGCACTGAAATTATGAAGATATGCTTTACAAAACCTGTATTCATGCACAAACGTGTGAAGGCATAGCAGCTATCTTTTCCAACCAGCCATGTACAATATACATGATCACTCACGCACAGCAGAAAGGAACTTCACACACGGAATATACAGTTTCCAATTCTTCTGGAAATGATTAATCTCCAGAATGAGAATTCACCACGCATACACTTCTCGGGGAATACTAGCTGAAGAACCACACAGACTACCACCTCTGCTAACCAGCTTGATTAGAGGAAAAAGGAATTGTAACTCAAACAACAGACTTGGACTTGGAGAATGTTAAATTCCCGGATGCAGGATAGAGTTTCAAGACACATACACAATGATGCGAACCTCTGTCTCTATTTAGAAAACCTCAGATGCAAATTTAACCATTCCCTGTTGAACACGCCAACTTGATATCCACCTGTTCACTTCCACCTTATGAACATCCAACAATTTCTTTGCCACAAGACCAACACAGGATCTATTATGTGGATTCTTCTAAGAAATCTGGTGGTCTTTGCAATACCATACACTCAGCTCGAACCTTATATATCACCCGGTTTTGTAACAAGACAACCTGAAACTGGCATCATTTGTGCGATGAACAATAGTATTTATTCCCAGCAAGAAGTATTATCAGAGACGACAATATAGAAATTATGTGCTCCCAAGTCTGTCCCTGTTATAAAGGCTGCAAACATAAGTCGGCTCCTGTATGCCCTGCGTGGCTTCTGGGCAATTTGGCAGAATAACACAAATTCAACCAGGTGAAGGTAGAATGCTGAGTCTTCTTCAATGTCAGGAAGAGACAAATATTATCTCCAGATCATACACAGTGAATGAATAACTCTCAACCGTACCAAACTCCCGTTCCAGAAATAAAAACCCTAAAAAACAAATAACACAAAAAACGAAAGTTTGCAGCCTACTTGGATGCAGCAACAAAGTAGGAAGTTGCAGATGTAGTTCACCACAAAGTCACACAGCAATGCAAGAAATGGTGAAAGTTGGCACCAAAAATGGATTACACATAGGAAGTGGTGAAATGAAATGTCCCCTTTTTGAAATAGGATTTAACAATAAATAATAATATTAAAATATAAAAGAATAAAATTAAATTTAAATTAAAAATATAAAATCATAACTTTAAAATGTAATGTTATTAATTTAGTTAAGTTCAATGAATGGTCAAAAAGCGTGAAATGAAAAGTTGCAACTTCCTCAAACATGGGATATAAAAGGGAGAAGAGAACTTCATTTGAAAAGCAAGGAGAGAGGAATGAAAAGAAAAGGGAAGTTGTCAATCAAGTCGGAATTAATGGAGGAGAAAAATAAAATGAGAAGAAAATAAGTGACTCCTTCGAAAGGCATAAGTTACGAAGGGTTGTGACTCTTTCAGAGGGTAGAAATGATAAAGGGTCGTGACTCTTCTAAAGAGTGGTAATTGTGAAAGGTTGTGACCATTGCAAAGGGCAGCCATGATGAAGAGGTCTGACTCTCCCCCACAATGGAAGATATAAGGGGCAGAAGTTTTCATTTGAGGACATCTAAGGGAGATCAATTTGGTAAATAATATATTACTCTTAAAGGCAACAATGGAAGTGGTGACTCAATTCTTATGGTAGGTGGTGACCCTTTAACCAATAAAGTATACAAGGGATTTCATTCCAAGCATTAAAGGACTTATCAGTCATCATCCTTCATATATCAATCATTAATCCCTCAAGCAATCAAGCAAACAATCTGTTAAGGTTTTAGGATCATTGCAAATGTAATAGCACTATCTAATTTTATGTGTTTTCCAAATGCATCGATCTCTTTGTATTTACACATGACAAGGACAAGAAGAGACATGTCCCTTCATGGGACATGTCTATTCATTAATTTATTTTATCAATTTAACTATTTAGTTATTATGAGAATAATTATAATCTAGCTTTATATATATATATATATATATATATAGTAATATTAATTATTATATATATTGATATATATGTATATATATAATGAATCATTTCTCATAATAATCATATAGTCAGTATTATTTATCTGACCGATGCTACAAACATCAACACTCCCTCTTAGCTAGGGAGAATAAATCAATCCAATGTCAACACTTAAGACACTTGACACCATCAATTATATGATGTAAGCAATAAAGGCATCATCCTCATGATGTAATCAATAGAAACATAGTCTCAATGTGTGGATTGCCTTCGTCGGCGATTCTATCCACAAGTCCTAAGGTGGATTGCCTCCATCGGTGACTCTATCCACAAGTCCTCAGGTGGATTGCTTCCATCGGCAATTCTATCCACAAGTCCTCAGGTGGATTGCCTCCATCGGCGATTATATCCATTTGATATCTTGAGTATTGGCCTATCAGAATGTCAACACATGACATTCACCTAAGTACTCAAGAGTTCATAAAGATATCATCTCATGATATTGAGAGCATTGGCCTGCAGAATATCTACTCTCAAGATATTCACCAAGTGCTTAGAGTAATGGCCTACCAACATCAATTCTCATGATGTCCACCAAGTACTCGAGAGTTCATAAAGATATCTCATGATATCGGGAGCATTGGCCTGCAAAATATCAACTCTCAAGATATTCACCAAGTGCTTAGAGTAATGGCCTACCAACATCAATTCTCATGATGTCCACCAAGTACTCGAGAGTTCATAAAGATATCATCTCATGATATCGAGAGCATTGGCCTGCAAAATATCAAGTCTCATGATATTCACCAAGTGCCCAGAGTAATGGCCTGCAGAATATCAAATCTCATGATATCCACCAAGTACTCAACAAATGTTCATAGGTAATGTGCACTTACCATAAGAACATTCACATAATCTATTATGATTTGTTTCAACCATCACAAGATGTCTATCACAATAGAAGATGCCATCTATTATGATCTATTTCAGCCATCACAAGATGTCTATCACAATAGAAGATCAAGTTATTGTAAGATCGTCACCTTCCAATAACTATTGCAAATACAAGTGATAATCATTTGGAAGTCATCACTTCCGCATGATTTACACAGGGGGCAGGGCCATTAAAAACATTCATGATTAATTAGTATAATAATCAATTATATCAAGTTTACCCCAAAAGTGTTTCACCTTCAATAGTGAACTCCCTCTCAATCAATATGATCAAGATTGTCACAATTTGACTGAGCCATCTGCTCCCTCTGAAGCTCAAGTTTATCAACTTCTTGACCTCTTTTGAAATGTCAGATTCCCTTTGCATCTAGTCTCAATCATCAATTCGTTTGCAAGCATCTGAATGCAATTATCTTGTACTTTTGTCCTGAAGGTATGTCAGAGAGAGGTTACAAATAGCTCACTAAACTATCTCGACCGAAAATACCAATGATAGAAGCATACAAGATTTTACTAACCAATAGTATAGCATGAATTACAACCTCAAAAATTATGTGCATTAATAAAACATGAAATACTTATCTTTTATAAATTTCAAGTATTTCATTCTGTAAGGTCAGCCCATATAGAAAATATCATGCAAATTCATAGAATGATGTCATCATTCTCAAACATTACTAGAATTCTTCACATGACCTATCTTTAATATCCAAAGGTTCTATACACTATCACAACCTTCAATCTTATTAGATCTCCCTTCAAGTGGTTAGGCTTTTAAAGAAGGAACCTCGCTTCTTTTCACATTTTTCATAGACCCGTACACAGTCGGTCATAACTTTTAAAACTTTTAAACCTGACGTTTTCTATCCAATCGCTCCGATGAGATTCTTCTAAATTTGTTTATCTCCAACATATCCAAAATTTAGCAAAATCCAATGGTGCATTTGTGAGATATGGTCCTCGTACCGAGACTGTATTTTCTGAGACAGTCACACATTCACCATCAACAAACTACTCTCTTACATTTGCAACTTGGCTCTGATACCATGTTAAGGTTTTAGGATCATTGCAAATGTAATAGCACTATCTGATTTTATGTGTTTTCCAAATGCATCGATCTCTTTGTATTTATACATGCAAGGACAAGAAGAGACATGTCTCTTCATGGGACATGTCTATTCATTAATTTATTTTATCAATTTAACTATTTAGTTATTATGAGAATAATTATAATCTAACTTTATATATATATATATATATATATATATATATATAACAAATCATTTCTCATAATAATCATATAGTCAATATTATTTATCTGACCGATGCTACAAACATCAACACAATCACACATCAAGATTAGAAAACAATCATCAAATCCACATCAATCATCACTTCATCTTGGGATCAAGAAAACATGCAATCCAGCAATTTGTGATGTCCCCTTCCTACTTTGCCCTAAAATCACAATAAAAAATTAGGGTTAGGGTTACATCTTACCAATTAAATAAATTTGTGATTATGCACCCCGAGATTTGAACCATGTGTAATGTCCCTTTCTTAGCCAATGTCAGCTAATATCACCAGGTGCTCGTAGACTAACAAGAAGGACAAAGGATCCACATTGGATTGATTCTCTGAGAGCTAAAATAGCATAATTGAATGGATTAGGAGGTACCATAGCATTATTTATGACATTACAAAAAGTGTTAAGTTAAAATTATTTTTAACTCTGATCATGGACATCAAAAGTGAGCTTAATGATACAAGTCACCTAATATTAGAGAGTACGGACACCTTAGGAGAGAGAAAGTGGAGTTGGAAAAAAAAACTAAGTGACTTAACTTGGATGCCCTTTGAGGAGAGAGAAAAAGGTGACTTTATAATAGAAAAAGAAAGGAATATACACTTAACTTGGGGGCCACTCCAAAGAAGTTGGAAATAATTATAAAATAGAATTAAATCAGATTTAAGTGAGAAAACCTAAAAAGGTGTTGGGGAAAGGAGAAACCCCTCATTAGGACACAAAAATAGGAGGGTTATAAAGGCAACTTGAAGTCATTTTGGTTATGATATGTTTTGTTGATTATTTTCTCTTTGCCTCTTGAGAGGAGCTTAGCTAAGCCTGAGGGTTTGGAGCAGCTTGTCAAGACAGAAACCTTCACCGATTATCACATCTGTTGTAGTGAAAGATCTCCCAAGGGTGTGTGAGGAAATCCTACTTCGGGGGTTTCATTTGAGCAACAAAGAAATCAATTTTTGGAGTTTTTTGTTGCTTATTTCTGAGTGAGCAGCTTGCTTGTCTAGCCGCACCCTTCTTGGCTTGACTTTGGAATTGGAGAAGCCCTAGTGCTGTTGTTCAACGCTAGTCCGCAATAGTCTCTTCATTTTCAACAGTCTGGAGCGTGGGTTTCATCAGCTTCAGCAGTTGAAGGAATAGTAACAGGAAGAAATCAGATTCAGATCAGAACATACAGCTCCCTTGACGCAAGTTGATTCTAGGCCAAGACGCCTAGGTTTTGGTGTGTCCAGTTACACTTCTTGAGCAGCCAAAGTCAACTACCCTATTCAAAGGGTTTTTTAGTTAGAGAGGGTAATTTTAAATGTGTTGCGAACAATTTTCTGAGTGTCCTAAGTGGCTGCTAGCTTGGTGACTTCAGACCTACATGATCATTCTTTGGAAGCCCCTCTTCATCAAGATTTAGAATATATTTTCTAGGCATGTTAGAAATTAATATGTGAAGTATTTATCTAATCTGGGTCTCTCTTATTCAAATCAAAACTTGAGATTCAACATCTGAAATTAAATCTGGAAAATACTGTTGAACACGGTTGTTTGGTATTTCCATTCATATACAACATCTATAGCTGATAAAACTTTCTGGGTATTTGTTAAATCAATTTGTGAAATTGTTTTTTTTGGTGTATTTGTTACAAGTTCATCTACAAATCAGGATATAAAAGGAAAAAACAATATAGTTGTGTTTTACAGTGTTCCAAATTAGGGTGGGGACATTACAATGGTATCAGAACAGAGTTTTTCTGCCATCCTATCAAGGGATTCAATAAAATTCAGAGGTATAACAATGGGTTTCAGCTGTTGTTTTTATTATCAGAGATGTTTAAGCAGAAATTAACAAATTAAAAAACAATAAGACACAGAATTACCCTGGGAAAACCCTCCTTGAGGGAGAAAAAACCCAGCAACAAAAGTATTATTATATTTAATAATAATGGCAGAGGAATGGCAGAGATCTGGTTACAAATTTACTCAAACACTATATCAATCTGATATGACCTCTGGAGATGAAATGAATAACATAACTGTGAATATCTTTGCTATATTGACTGTGAATATTCTGCCTGTAACTATGTATCAATCTGCCTGTAAGTATATATCAATCCGCCTGAAGTATGTATCGATCTGCTTGAACAATATATCGATCTGCCTTGCAATCTTGATCTCCTTGCAATATTGAGTATCTATCTGAATATCGTTTATTATATCTGCAGGCTGTATATATTGTTTACGTCTTCTTCACTTGATACTCACCGAAAATACTTTTTGCATTAATCTCATTCTCTCTGTATCGTACCATACCTCAACGAATGAGGTCTTTGTTATATTCAGATGAAATGCTTGTCTTAAGAGGTCGTCTCTCTTGTGGATCTCTTCACAAGAGATCGCATTTCTTCTAAGTTGCCGGTTTGGGTTCGGGGATGGATTCAGATTCGAGAATCCGGTTCGTGGATTCGTGAAAAAAAAAAATTCCCATTATGATTCGTATGGATTCATGTGTGTGTGTGTGTGTGTGTGTGTGTGTACAAAAAAAAAGAGAAATATACATAATTGTAAAACTAAATCATTTCATAGTATGAATCTATGATGCTTGATCATTGATCAATGCCAAATGTCAAAGTCTTCATAACTAGGTCTTAGGTAGTCTTTGTTGGTGGCTGTTTTCAAGTCCCTAGGCCCGGCAAATGAGGTTTGAGTGATTTTGGTATGTTGGGAAGTCATGTTTGTCTGGGATTTGGGCGAGGGCTAAGCTAAGTTTGTCATAGAGATGGGGTCGAAACCAAGTGATTTGTGATAAAACGAGTTAAAACCCTTTGAGAATCCTTTTGCCAGCTTCAATTTGACCTTAGAAAGCCATGATGGAAAGTGGGAGGTAACCCTGCTGAAGGCTTGTTGAATCCTGAAATTTGGCTAAGTCTGGAATTTTTCGAAAACCCCCAAAATCTAGAATTTGCATCGTAACTCCTATGAAGCTGGAACCTATCTCAAACATCCTGAAAGTATTTATACAAATATAACTTAAAGTATAAAGTGTTTTATGCCTTCATAGGTCGCAGGTCCCTAGGGATTCATGTGGGATCCTCGAGGATTCACGTTCAATCCCCCCGGGTCCGCGCCGGATCCGGGCAAGGTTCGTGTGTAGACCTGTGGGTCCGTCCAGATCCGCAAGCTCGCAGATCCGGACAAACCCACAGGTCCACACATGGACCCTGCCCGAATCCAGAACGGACCGGTTCGTGAATCCGGACCCGGACCCGGTTCGGGGGGCCAAGGTGCGAATCCGTCTTCCTAACCGATGGTTATGCTAATCGTTGTTAATCATGCCTCTTCATTAAGATACACCTTCAACTTGTAATCGCACCTTTTCTGGCTACATCCCTTCACACAATATTAACTCGTTGCTTATCATTTCTTAATCGCATATAACAATATCGATAATCCTTGATCAATCATGAATAACCATAACCATGTGTCTTCATATCGCATACTTGTCTCATGAATGGTCAATCTTAATATGTAGGAGAAAAGGAGACTCCCAACACTACACTCTAGTAGCTATAAAACATCAACACTCCCTCTTAGCTAGGGAGAAAACTTTTCAATTTCTCATGTCATGGAGTCTCTCAACATGATAGTCACAATGGCTACACCCATAGGTGAAAAGACCACATCACGAAATCACTCAATGTGATAACATGGCTACTCCCATGTATGAGAAGAACAAGTGCACAAGTGCCCATCACGGAATCACTCAACGTAATGTCATCCAACCTGATGTCTACTATGGCTACTACCATGAGCGGAAAAGCACAAGTACATCCATCATGGCTACTCCCAAAGGATGGGATGAGCTTTCACCTCAAATTTCTCTCGCAAAGAAACATGCATTAACAAGGGCTTACACCTCAATTTTCTCTCGCAGAGAAAGATGCATTAACAAGGGCTTACACCTCATATTTCTCCGTGTCGGAGAAATACTACAAGGGATCTTCATGATGATATGACTCCCTTTGAAGCTCCAAGTACTAAAATCAACCTCCTAACCTTCTCGCCCAAGGTTGCCTCTAGGTTTGTCAAACTCCCTATGAAAGTTGATTCCTCCTCTTCAAAGAGCTAGATCAACGTTTAGAATAAGAACCCTTCTGAAACAACTTTAGAAATTGGCTCCTTCCTAGATGCCCCCATGGCAAGTTCCAAAGTACTAACAAGTTGTGTAGATCTAAATTTGCTATCTCGAGCAAAGTGACCATACTTGTCACACCTGAAACACTAAATGTGAGAGAGATCCTTCTTCTTTGATTCAGGGGCAGAATCTGATTCTCTGTTTCTATTCCTCTTCCATTTGCCTCTCTCTAGAAGTATATGTAGCAAGAAATTGATTTTCTACATCCTGATTGTTTTGCCCAATTCTTCCTGTTGTCAACTTGGACTCTTCTTGAATACAATCAGCTCAAAGATGATCAAACTTGGGCAACTTAGATCTCCCACTGATGCTTTGAATAAAGGGCTCCCAAGATAGAGGAAGACCATTTAGTGCCAACATAACAAGATCTCTATCTGCAATTATGTCTCCAATAATGCTCAGTTGATCTCTCAAATCAGCAATCTTCCTAAAGAAAGAGATAACATAATCTTCTTTATCCATCTTTACATGGTGAAGTTGTTGTCTCGGGGCAAGGGCTTTGCTAGTATTGTTGATCTCATACGATCCTTTTAGAATATCAAACCTTTCTTTAGCTGACTTCAACTTGGAGATGATCGGTACTAGGTGATTCATCATAGAGTCTATTAATATCTTCCTAGCCTTAATGTCATTCTTTTTCCATTGGATTTTCTCAGTATCATCTGAAGGCCCGGCCATATTACTTTCGACAAAATCAAGATCATTCTCACCTAATGCAATGAATACCCTGGGTTTCCAAGAGTTGAAGTTTGAGGCTCCATCAAGCCTATCTTCTACTTTGACACTGTTCACTACCTTATTTTTTGCACAAATTCTCCTTCAAAGATCTGTCCAAGATGAAGGTTAGCTTGACTGCTTAAACAAATCTGATTAGATTTTTTGTTAGACCTGCTCTGATACCATGTTGTTTTTATTATCAGAGATGTTTAAGCACAAATTAACAAATTAAAAAACAATAAGGCACAGAATTACCTTGGGAAAACCCTCCTTCTCAAAGGAGAAAAAAACCTAGCAACAATAGTATTATTATATTTAATAATAATAGCAGAGGTCTGATTACAAATTTACTCAAACACTATATCGATCTGATATGACCTCTGGAGATGAGAATGAATAACACAACAGTCAGTATCTCTGGTATATTGACTATGAATATTCTGCCTGTAACTATGTATCAATCTGGCTATGAGTATATATCAATCCGCCTGAAGTATGTATCGATCTGCCTAAACAATATATCGATCTGCCTTGCAATCTTGATCTCCTTGCAATATTGAGTATCTATCTGAATATCGTTTAGTATATCTGCAAACTGTATATATTGTTTACGTCTTTTTCACTTGTTACTCAGCGAAAATACTCATTCTCTCTGTATCGTACCATACCTCAACGAATGAGGTCTTTGTTATATTTATATGAAATGCTAGTTTTAAGAGGTCGTCTCTCTTCCACAAGAGAGAAGGCCTTTCCTTTATTTGCATCTTCACAAGAGATTGCATTTCTTCCTAACCGATGGTTAACCATGCCTCTTCACTGAGATAAACCTTCAACTTGTAATCGTTCTGGCTACATCCCTTCACACGATATTAACTTGCTGCTTATAATTTCTTAATCGCATATAACAATATCGATCATCCTTGATCAGTTAATTAGTTAAGCCATAACTGTGTGTCTTCATATCGCATACTTGTCTCATGAATGGTCGATCTTAGTATGTAGGAGAAAAGGAGACTCTCGACGCTACACTCCAGTGGCTATAAAACATCAACATTAGCATGGTTGAAGATCAAATCAAGAGGAGTAATGTACGGGAAGCTATCCAACTCTTTGAAGAGTACCAAAGCAAGCCGAACGGGTTTAAAAACAGGTTCCCTTTGATGAATTCTTAAGTGTGGTTGTAATCTTGAGAGCTTGTAAAATGAGCATGGTCAAGTACATCAGAAGAATAATAAAAGAAAAATCAGAAGTTAACCTTGAAGAAGGGTTAATGAAAGAAGAAGAAAGGAGAGCAGATACTAAGGTGAATCATTTTACTAGTTCAGTGGATGACAAAAAGTGAGCAAAGAGCTTTATATTGCAACAGATAAACTTGGTCACTTGTCTCCGTCAAAAGATGTTTTTCTCAGCTCATTGCAGGAATTTTTGAACTGTTTGCATACAGTGGATCAGTCACCTTCCCAGTTGATTCAAATAGCAATGACTCCAGCACTGACTTCCTTGGGTGAGCACAGGTTGCTAAGTCGCAAAGATACCGAGGTAAGACTTGTTGTTACTCTTTTTTAAATTATAAGGATTACAGCTCCTAAAGTTCCTTATAAGGATGATAAAATGAGGGAGTTCTTGCAATTGATCGTTGAAAGCATAGTTGGACTAATCGCCAAGTCCCAAGTTTTTGCCGAGTTTTTCAGCTGGGTGAGTTTTCAAGAAAACTCTGAGATTTTTTTAAAAAACTCTCCTGCGCCTGTCCTCCTGTGTTAAAATGCAAAAAATGGCATTTTTGGTCATTGCTTTTTGTTTGCAAAGATTTGGTTTGTGAGTGGAGGAGAAAAAGAGGCTTCCAAGCCCTTGCTAGGTGATTGCAAAGTATTGGAGGCGGATTCGAGTGGAGGCACAGTCACGCCCAGCGCAGCGTTCTACTTCTAAGACTAGACCCCATAGTTCCTCTCCCTTATTTGTTAGTAGAGATGGGAAGAGGAAGATGTAATTGTAATGATGTATTTACTTTTGGTTTTATAGAAACTATTTACTATTTTGCTTCCAGCCATCAGCATTCCACATGAGAATGCAAGTTTGTACCCACTTTGCATTTATATATATCTAAACTCAGCTTGTTTCTTTTTTGCTCTCATTAATTAACTCATTGGATGCATGTTCTCATTGAATTTTGCAAAATAAATGCATTTCTAATTAAATTTGAGTGGTTTTTTAACTTCCCGAGTTTTTTCAATAACTGGCCGAATTTTTCCTGATTTTTTTTGGGGGGGGGGCTTGGCGAGTTTTTGCCAAGTCCAAATTTTCCATATATGGTTGAAAGTTTTAATTGGTTAGGTGACATCAAAAGTCCTCCTTGTGGTAAGAGGGCTAAGGTTCTAGAATTTATGGCCAAGGTAAGATAATGTGTTATCACAATTGATTATGATTGTGATGATCTTATTTTACAGATGTTTCATCATTCCTCAGGATCATGACAAATTTATTCATGATTACATGAGAATCATTATGGTTTCAATTATTGAAGAAAGTGATGTTATTTTCCAGCCTATCAAATCTTTTTTATTGGTCGTTCTGAAACGAAAACAGATTATTTCTACAGCTACTTATAACTTGGTATAAAATGTTTTCAAACAATGTGAAGGGAAGTTGAAACCTTACTTGTTTGAAGAGGGGTTCAAATCAAAAATAAGTCATCTATTGCAGTCACATCCAAGGAGCAATCCTCACCTGAAAGTGCAATTCTCAGTCATGGGAAAGATCTATTTCAGATAATGATTGCACGAGTTTCTTGGTAGAAAGCTTGGAGGTAGAGCTATCCTGCAAGGTTGATCACACTAGTGCAATTGATGAACATATTGACAACATATATGAGGATGTTTTCCAATCAGCCAATGATGATGATGCCACACCTTATTTGAGTGTTGATGCTTATGTTGGTCTGGGTGAGATGGACCTTACACATGACATGAATCCTATTTGGGATGGATCTAGTTTTGACCATCGTGCTGTTCTAACTTCACCTATACAATTGTGCATGAAGAATGACATTAAAAGCATCGATGGTGTTGATATTAACCTTAAAAACAAATCTGATTTAGTGTTGTATGATGATGATCTTAAATCAAAAAATTGTACGGGGTTGATAGGTCTCAAGAATCCTATCATTTGGCAGGAAACTTTTAGGAAAGTGAAGACAGGATTGTTACAGCATTATCACAATTCAATAGCTCATCAACCACCTTTGGAAGGTTCAACTTGAGGAAGGGCGAAAGGGTTATGAAGAAGAATTTTCTCGTGTTTATTTACATGCAATCAAAACCACTATGGAGACAATGAAATCAGATTATTTAAAACTTTTCAGATTGAGATCATCTCCTCAATCTTGTTGTAAATTATTCAAATAAATAGAGAAGAAAGGAAGAGAAAGCTGACAAACGTACCTCCAAGCTTATGTATACTTAGGATTGTTTTAACAGCACTCAAATGGCCCTTCAAGAATCAGAAATTCAGATATATGAACTTTGTAAAGAATTGAGCTAGGCTGAAGCTTCATCACCCACAGCAAAAACCCAGTCTTATATGGCTGTCATATCACTTGAGGTTGAGAGTGATACTCATGGTTTGAGGGGAGAACCCCTTATGATGGTCAAGCACAAGGAGCTTTCAGATTTGCATGGGCTTGAGGACAGGTACGATTCTGAAATTACTGAGTATATACACAACTTGCATCATGGAGATCATGAGTCACATTTGAGGGAAAGCCAATCAAGCACACACTTGCTGGATAATACACTTGAATTTCAGTTGGAAATATTAAATGAATCAGCACTTGTCAATGGGCAAATTCACATGAAAGGAGAGGTACTTGAGGACGTTGATAACTCTACTCTAAGGAATAAAACAAATTTGATTTTATGAATTATAACAGCTATTATGGTTTGATATATTCTTCTTTGCACCTTTGATGGACATTCATCACATTTATGCGGATTCACTCAGAGTTAGATAAATAGTTGGCATCAATGACATGATGAGAGACAACTCTCTCTTCCATTTTAGGGAGTGTGATAGTGCAATGACTTGGGATCCAGGGATTTGCAAGATGGATGGAGTACCTCTCCGGTTGCTGCTAACTTTTGATCCCTAACAAATTTAATTTTTTTATGAGCTTTATGAAATTGAAAACTGATAACTGAAAGGAATTAAAACTGATACAAGACAGAGATGCAATCACACAATAAAGACACTACGCAGGATATTACGTGGAAACCTAGGATAGGAAAAACCACGGTGAGAATCGTTGCTAGGATCTACTGTCCTAATCCAGCCTCACGAATAAGTTCAAATATAATGTTTAAGGACACCAACCCTAAGAAGACACCAAACCCCTATAAGAGCACCAACTCAGAAATTATTAAAGCACCAACTCTAAGAACATCACAAATATCACTTACAACTTATTACAATCTCTGAGACATTTCTTTACAATATAAGTAAACAAGCAATAACACTTTGAAAATTCTTCAGATATGTATCAAGATAAACTGCAAGATCTTTTCTGCAAAACATATACAATCGGACTTCAAATCAATATCAATCTGCAGTATAACTCAAAAATTTCTCACTGTTATGTGAAAAGCTTGTCTACAATTCTACATCTCACTTGAAAGAGAACAAATTAAATTACTGAAAATATTGTTATATCTGAACAGGTTTAGATATTATCACCCACCTTCAAATCAAACTTCAGATGACAGCAAACACATATCCTTCTCGGAACACTTTACAGCACTTCTATTAGAAATAAAATCCGCTCATTTTATCCACTGCATATAATCTTTTCAATGATATCACATGCTCTGCTGTTTATTAAAATGTCTTTACAGACATAAATAACTTCTCAAAGATATGCCCTTCAAAACTCACAAGACATCGCTTCACAGCAGCGATCCCAAGACATTTTCACTCACACACACAACACTATCACCAATGTATTGATATTCTCATCTACATACTCATCGCATATGATTTTCAAGTAGCACATGTACTCCACACCAATTACACTTCACACACACCCCTCATCATTCGAATGAAAGGAAGTATATATAGAATGCATCATAAGTTGAAAAGGAAGTTGTAACTATAGAAAGAAGTTGTAACTAATAACTGATCAACCAACCACTTGTCAACATGGACTATGAACCACCACTCCATTATTTCCATCATAACTTTAGTCTCAAACAAATGAACCAACGCTTCATTATTTTCATGATAACTTTTGTCTCAAACAAATGAACCACTGCTTCATTATTTTCATCATAACATATGTAGAGCCCGATGATGCAGATCAGTGATTATTGTGGACTACAAGACATTCTCCAAAAGAATAACCTGTCCACAGAGATGTGGCTTTTTTCATCAGATTTGCATATTCTTCTATTCACAATGATATCACTCTACTCTTCAATAACATGGGTTATGCACAGGTAAGTCTTCTTTCACAAGGCTCAAAAACTTTCCTTCTCACCAGATTTCATTTACTGCTTTCATCACCATAATAAACCTGTTTACACAGCCTTCTTTTGACATCAATGACAACGTTGGCTATCTTCTGCCACAAGGTAAGGGTATAAGTATCAAAGCTTAAGCATTCAAGAGAATGAACAGCAGAAGGAATCATTCCACAATAGAAGCCACTATATCTACAGCAGAAGCAAGCATATCTACAGCAGGGCAATCTGATCATAATCTCTTAAGTTGTTGTAGCATGAAGAAGTAGTTATGTATTTCTGACAATTATATAGATTATATGCAATTCATGAATAGAGGTTGACATGATGGAGGAAAATGGTGTAGTCCTCACTAGGTACACCTCATGATTATTGTGGACTACAAGACATATCAGTTAAGGACCACATGAGGCCACAAGAGATAAGGTCCTGCTATTGGGCCTGAGGTAGAGGATACTTGGGGCACCTTAAGATGTCTCCCAACACAACCCTTGATGGGAGTGCAAGAGAAGAGAACAGTGTATGGCGCCTCGTAAAGATTCCCACTGGGTATGGCGCCTCGTAAAGATGGTTTTGCTTAAGGACCATGAGGCTACCTCATTATGATGGTTAAGGACCACATGAGGCCAAGGAGGATAAGGTCAACCTTGGGCCTAGGGTTGAGGGTCAAGAACACCCTGTTGCAGCTCCCATACTAGCCACACATTGATCAATTGTTGAAGTGAGTCAATCATAAGAGGTGAGAGGTTGGCATGATGGCAGAGAACAGTGTAAAGCCCTCACTAGGTACGCCACCTAGTGATGATGGTTAGGGACCACATGAGGCCACAAAAGGATAAGGTCCTACTATTGCCTAGGGTAGCGAATACTTGGGGAATCTCATTATGTCTTCCAATATAACCCTCATTATGGTTGGGCTCCCATGTAATCATTAAGATTTGTTGTGCAGATTCCTATGTATATTTCCTAACCCTAGAATTGGATGTATTCCATGAATGATATCTACATTGTATCTAATATGGTCACGTTTTCTCCAAACAAGCTTATCTTATCTTATTCTTTAGTAAGGATTATACCTCTAACTAGATTTTGCTCTTTGTTTCATTTTGGATTTTGTGAATTTAGGGCAAAATATAAGGTGGTCCCGAAAGGGGGCATTACAAGTGGTCATCTTGATACAAACAGTCTATATAGTATACGTAGAGTGCCTCTATCTACAGCATGTCCATGAGTTTTTTACACAAGATAGCTACAAAAAGTTATAAAAGATACATATCTCTAAATATTCAAGACTATCCAATCACGCTGCAGATTCTTCATCTTGTCTGTCATTGATGACTTCAACAAACCATGCTGTCCATCCTAGATCTCCTTCAGTCCATCTAAGAATTGCTACCTCAGCTCCTGGGATTGGAGGCTCTGCTGCTATAGGGTGAGGAGCTACTGCTGCTACAGGTGGACTTGAAATTGCTACTTCATTCATCCGCGCCCTCTGTTCCTTGTAATTGGTTTGAGCGTTAATTATTCTGAAGAATACAGAGTCGTGTATGAATTGTAGGCGACAGTATTTTCCTTGGCAGCAATGGTTATTATTGCAGCGACTTATAGGTGAAATTGTATTTCCAGCATTAAGTTTTGACGTTGAGCTGTCATAGCATGGTCTTCTTCAGTAGTTGCTTCTCAAAGATAGTCGAGATTTTATGATTGGCGTTTGTTTCTTGTATATGCAGATGTGGAAAGGAGTCGTGGTTCTTTATTTTTGCATAGCCATATGGAAATGAGCATGTGGTTCTAGCTGTTGAAATGTGCTCTCTGATTATTAATCATTTTTAAGGAGTCGTTGAGATTTTAAAATGGGAATTGTTTTTATTAGCTAGCCGGTGATGTGAATGAATGTGTAATGGAAGATGTAACTGCTGGCTGAAAGATACATTGCCTTAGTTTTGAAGAAGGTAGAGTGATACTACTAAAGATTTTGGCATGAGATGTAGCAAGGATGTGTGGGTTTTAGCATATACTTAGCGTGTGTTTCTGAATGTTATGATATTGAAGAAGCCTGTGTGAAGGTGCGAGAATACTCTTTCTGTGACTGAGTGTATACTTCAGAAGTCTAGATATCTGTTTGGAGAATAGTTTTATTAGAGTTGTGCATGATGTTATGAAGTTGAGCTTATTTGGAGTCAAGAATTTCTTTTAGGAGGGTGTTGCGTAGTGTTTGAATGGATTTGAAGTGCTGAGTGTTTTCTAAAAAGTTCTATTGTGTTCTGCAATTTGAGTTGGTGCGAAAAATGAGGTTGGCGCCTCAGCTGACTGGAGTTGGTGCTTCAGTTGTTCGGAGTTGGTGCTCTCTAAGAGTTGGTTACGTAATCTAGGTTGATGCCCATTTTGTTAATGAAAGCTATTGTATGTCATGGTTTTTTACCCAAAAGGATTTTTCCATGAGAAATTTGGTGTATGCGTCTTGATGGTTGCTCTCTGTATGTTTTAAGTGATTTCATGCATTTAAAAGTTTAAAAGTTCTGAAATACTGATTCACCCCCCCAGTATTTCTTGTGTCCTCTTCACTCCTCATGTCTTCCAACACAAACATGGAAGGGAGTACAAGGAGGGAAAACGGTGAAAGATTTCTACTACGCATGGTGCCTTGTAAATATTTTTCCGTTGCTTAAGTACCACAAGGTTACCTCATGATGATGGTTAAGGACCGCATGAGGCCAAGGAGGATAAGGTCCTGACCTTGGGTCTAAGGATGAGGGTCAAGAACACCCTATTGCAGCTTACCTACTAGCCCCACATTGATCAATTGTTGAAGAGAGTCAATCATAAGAGTGTTGGAACACAAGACCACTGAGAGGGAGGGTGAATCAGTGGTCACTAAAAACAAGCCTTTTCAATCACAGAAAACAAAATTACTAAGCCTTCAAACAATCATCATGCTTTCAAGCAAATATGACATATCATATCAGACTACTGAATTAATAAGTAGCAGCAATAAGAACCATAAAGTACAAAGGTCATTCATGTATGCCACATAACACAGTATTTGAGTGGAAAACCCTTATAGGGTGAAAAACAATTATGAAAGATTATTTTTATTAGGCCTCACTGGTTACATATATGCCTCATTGGCAAAGATCACATGGTCTCACTGACCAAACCCTCACTAGGTACATGTATGTCTCACTAGCAACACAAGTCACATGGTCTCACTGACCAAAACCTCACTAAGTACATGTATGCCTCATTGGCAACACAAGCCTCACTGGCTACATTAAGGGCACCAACCCTAGGAGCACCAAGCCCTCACACAATTTGGGAGCACCAACTCCAATCAATGAAATACAAATCGTAACATATACAGAGGGTTACTCTGTTTCACTACAAATCATTCATCATAAACTTAACACTTTAAAATATGAAATAAATTTTCAATAAGAATTCTGATAACAATTACCTTGTACCACAAACTTCAAAACCTCTATCAACATGAAGCCTTTAAGGAAGCCATCTCCACACACACAGTGATTTTCAGTTCGCCCTAGCCATACACAGAAAAACTCTCTGCCCTTGTTCTGTTCAGTGACTTCATTCGCAACTCAGAATATAATATCTGCTGCAATTTTCTTCAGGACAGCAACAAAACTTCTCCACTGAATGCACATGTATCTCAATATGAATCCATCCAATTATATCTACAAGTTATGGCACCATTATCATCTTCATCGCAGTTAAATTTGCAATACATAACAATGCATCTGTACAGGTTTCTTATGTCAGATTTTTAGACATTAATCAAGGCAAGAAAACCCTTCACATTCAAAATCAGAGGGCATATTTTCTGCAATATACAATCACATTCCTATGCAGATTTTCCTTCTTTATTATCTCTGTATTTTCTACGCATAGACCTTCATCTTTTTCCATACGCATCAAAAACAATTGAAACAAACTGTTATATCCATAAAACTGAACCGGCAACTAACTTTTCAACTTCTAACAAAAACTGTTAATCATTGAAATTTTAAAATAATCAGCAATTGTCCATTCAACTTCTGTTGAGAACAGTTAGTCGTTTGGATTTGAAAATAATCAATAACTATCCATTCATCTTCTGTTCAATCGTTGGAGTTTGTCTTCAAAGAAAAACATGTCATTGTGGAAAACACATGGTGTCTTCAACACATCATCCAATGATCAGACAGACTCAAGAAAATATCTCAGCGATGCACTCATGTCTTGCCAATAGAAAACCAACATGTCGTGTTTTCAACAACAAACATATTGTGTGGAAAACACATCGAGTTTCCAACACCACTAACAACCATCCAATGATTCTGACTTTCCATCACAAACCTATCAATATCAAATGCCTCAAGCTTCATTAACTCGGTTGTCTCCAACATAACTTTGTAACACAAAAAATCTTCTTGAAATCCCCAATACCCCAACTTTGCATCCTGTCACCATGTTGCCATGAACATATCAATGTCACTCCTGCATAACACATACATTTGTCTTGTTGTCGTGATGAATATACCGCATGTCTTTCCTTCAAGAACATAGCATCAAAACACACTAACATTGCCCAAGACCTAAACATCTTGATGAGGTAGTAACTAGTGAAGACATTATGAACATCATCTCACTATCATTACTCTAAGACAACACCTTTTGACATCAATGACAAACATGCCAAAGCCAACAAAGAGGTGAGAGATTGTCATGATGGAAGAGAATGGTGTAAAGCCCTAACTAGGCATGCCACCTCATGATGATGGTTAAGGACCACATGAGGCCACAGAGGATAAGGTCTTGTCGTTGGGCCTAGGGTAGAGGATACTTGGGGCATCTCATCATGTCTTCCAATATAACCCTCATTATGGTAGGGTTCCTATGTAATCATTAGGATTGTTGTGCAGATTCATAAATATATTTCCTAACCCTAGAATTGGATGTATTTCATGAATTACATCTACATTGTATCTAATCTAGTTGCAAGTTTTCTCCAAACAGGCTTATCTCATCTTATTCAAGTAAGGATTCTATCTTTAACTAAATTTTGCTCTTTGTTTCATTTTGGATTTGTGAATTTAGGACAAAATATAAGATGATCCCGAAAGGGAACAATACACAACCTTTCACAATAACCACCCTTCAGAAGAATCACAATCCTTCATAACTTTAGCCTTTTAAAGGAGTCACTTCCTTATTTTTTTCTCCATTAATTCTTTCTTGATTTGCACCTTCAAACTATGCCTTCTCTTTGCCTTCTCTTTATACTTCTCCTTTACATCTGCATATACTTTCCTTCTCAATTTGTCTCAACATATTCTTCTATCTCTGTATATACATCTCTTTTATATCTACATACATTCCTCTTTTATATCTGCATATGCTATTCTTATCATTCTATTACAAACTCATCTTACAATTATGCCATCAACCTTTCTTTGATGATATTCCCTTTTATCTTCTCATTTGCAGACCTGCAAATGTAAGTCTGATATAACTCTTGCTCCCCCCAAATGCACACTACAACTTCTTAATATATCTTCCTAAGAGTGGTGTCTATTCTACTTTTTTAATTGCTCCCTAACTAATCTTAATTGCTGTTCTTTATTTCTAATTCAGGTTTATTTGAATTTCTGAATTGCTCTCCAATTCCATCCCAATAATTTCATATTTCATTTTCCAATTTTTCTTGCTCCATCCATCTCTCCTTTCAAATGAACTCTTCTCCCTTTTATATCTTATGCTGAGGGAGTCACAACTCTTCATTACATGCCTCTTGACCTTTCATTGAACTTAATTAACTTGTAATTATATTTTTTTATTATTTATTTTATTTTTTATATTCAAATTTTATTCATTACTATCTACTATTAAATCCTATATCAAAAAGGGGACATTACACAATCAAGCATCACTCTATCAAATCAACATTCTTTCAATCATAATCCACCAATATATCAAACTAGCATACATTATATCATTCACTTTTCAGTCATCTAATCAACAATTATTATTTATTTTATTTTGTTATATTCAAAATTTATTCATTATTATCTATTATTAAATCCTATATCAAAAAGGGGACGTTACACAATCAAGCATCTCTCTATCAAATCAATATTCATTAAATCATGATCCACCAATATATCAAACAAGCATTCATTATATCATCACTTTCCAATCATCTTTTCAACAATTACTTAATCATAACTCATCAAGACCTTGAATCATCAAAGCAAAGGAATTCATTCGATAGATCAATCATCCAACAACAATCAAATGATCAATCAATGCAAGACGTCGAAAAGCATCACTGATCTCATATCATCAAACCAATCAGATCTGACTTCAGCAATCTTAATCACATATATAAAATCTGAATATTAATTAAATCTATAAATTGGTATGAAATATCAGTTCTTATAATAGCCACCATAGTGGGTCCTATTTATAATTTCTTGCTTACGAATAATGTACATGAATATGGTATTATTATGTGATCTTTTATTTGAAGAATACATGCAATAATCTGTAACTCTTTATATGTTTGTCGTAATCAAACATGATAGGGATAATGGAGGAATACATGGAGAAGCAAGCCACCTCATGGTGGTGATGCATCGTCCCATAAAGCCAAGGGGGTGCGAGGGGTGCCCCACCCTTGGGCTTAGAAGGGAAGGACACTTTGGACACCCTATTGTAATTTCCTCAAACCTTTACCTCATGAGGAGGAGGATGAGGGTGGAAGTGAAAGAGGGGAATGGCTATGGGATTCCTCACTAGGTACACCCCTCATATGGATGGCAAAGGGCCACATGATGGCCAAGAGGGATGACATCCACTCTTGGGCCTCGGGTAGAGGATTGTTTAAGGCACTCTAATATGCCCCTTATCCTAGCTCTGCTATGGTTGAGTTCCATCAATAAATTACATATATTTCTATTGACTAAATTAATGCCCTTACTCCTAGTAGGAAAGATCTATGTTTTTAATGTCTCTAATAAGGAAGATCTATTTTGTGGATTATGTTTCAATGATTGCCTAACATGTTGCAGGATCTCAACTAGGTACATGGATATCACTAATTTTATTTGGAATTTGTGATTTAGGGCAAAAACTAGGGCATTGACAAAAAGAGGACATTACATGAAAGTTGGTGGGGGGTCTCAACACTCAAACTTAAACAACCAACTCAATAACGCTCAATCTTGAACAACCAACTTGGCTCTCAGACACAAAAGAATTATTTAACTGTCACAAACTCAACTGTGTGCTTGGAAAAATAGTTTGAAAACCCTAAAAGACATTTTTCAAAAATATACTTCAATGAAAAAAGCATTCATGTTTTTCCATATGAATATCATTCGAAGTTTGACAAATTATATATAAATCTTTAAAGTTCATCAAAACTCAAACAGTGTGACACAAGTTAAGATCAAATCACTTAACGGGATCACTTAATGCTCATTTACACGTTGTGTAATCTAATAAACTAGAAAACCAGCAACCTTGTGGGTACGGATGCTTAACTCTCCTTGGCAAAGCTACATTCAGTAATCTCAAACTGAAAACACAAGTCTTGGAGGGTCTTGTATCCTTCTCATGAGTATTATTATATTCATTATGTTGGTGTGTCAAAAGACCCATCGACACCTCTTGTTTGCATCTTATAACTTTCTTTTTTTTGGCTTCTTAATGCTCATATTATTTAAATAGTAAATAAAAATTCAATCCTATTTTAAGAAATGTTCTTCTAAAACCAATATATGATCTCAAAACATAAAAGCCTCAAATTTGCAAACCATGATAGAACTCCAAATTCAAAAACCCTAATCAGCTTATCATTAGACACATGGGATGATCTAAGATTTTAATCATCTGAGTTTTGGTTCAAATTGTAGGAAGCATGTAAAAATATGGAATTAGATAGAATACAAAATCTAACTGTGTGTAAGAGAAATACCCTGTCAAAGGGCATTTGGTTTTTGTTGTTAGCACCTAGATGGTGCTGAGTTCAAATCTTCTACGAGAGGGAGAGAGAGACCCTAGTCATAGAATATCAGCCTCAAGTTTTACCACAAGGTGAAGCTTTTCATAATAACAATGAAATGAGTAATATGAATGATAGGAATGCCTATAATAGTCCTCAGAATGAGTAATATGAATGATAGGAATGGCTATAATAGTCCTCGGGATGGCATCTATGAACCAAAAAAATGTATACGAGTGGAATTTGCTAATAACAATTATTAAACAATGAATAAGTCTAGCAGGAACAGCTTGGCGACAAAGACAGTCATATTAGAAAGAAGTTCTGGGTCTAAGCCCCACAGCTTTTGGCATTCAACAGCATAGATTGCCTTCAGCACAAGGCAGTACTGACTTATTATTACATGTTTTTTGGATAGAAAATCGTGTTAGTTTTTGTATTTAACGTTTCGATTACACTCTGTGATCCTTCATCACAGAATTCAATAATGACTTATGTCAAATTGGAATTAGAAATTCAAGTTCAACTGATGCTTTGGTAATTATCTCCATTTTCAAATTGCAGCCTCAGAACTTTATCCTAGTGATCGATCTTGTTTTTGAAATGAAGGTTTTCACAAATTTATGTACCTCAATGAAAAAAATGACAACAATAAACTCAAAACCCCCTAAACACTGCAAATTACATACCGATATTAAGCTGTCGACTGGAATGGCAACTGCTCTCAACAAGCAGTTTAATCTCCTCTCTCGTGAGACGCTCTCCCAAAATTTCCTCTCTCGTCTTGACATACCTGGGGCCCTGACCCTCCAGAAAGGGCCCTGGGGGCTGAATATGCTTAACTCCCTTCTTGTTCGGCGGAGGCAGATTGAAGCTGTCAAATTCAGGTCGCTTTTTCTTGCTCGGAGGCAACGGAGCCCGACCCGTCCACGGTCTCGGCATTGTGGTCGGCCCAAACGGAACAAACGCCGCTTCCCGCAGTGCCAAGGGTTTAACCTTGGGGGTCTCCGTGTAACTGTACTGGAACTCAAACGGCGCTTCCGCCAAGCGGTAAGCCAGTCCATTATCACCGTAGACCACCTCTCTCCCATTCTCTTCTAACGTTGCAAGCTCCGCGGTTTTAGGGTTTAGCTTTTTTGGCATCCATGAAGCAGGCTCCCGTTGTTTCGAGGCTTTTTCGTAGGGTTTTCTGGACTGGCCATGTGACCGCCGCGTCGAGGGACGAGAGGAAGGTGTGAAAGCCGAGTTTCTCATATTTACAGCAGAACGAGATGGTGCCGAAGGCGTTCCCGTGGACTTGAATGGCGGGGCGGGACTCGAGCCCGGTACCTTTGCTACGCTTGTTTTGCTGGAAAGCCATTCGGCCAGTGCTAGTTTTTTAGTTTTCCCGTCTTCTTCTTCTGCTGCTTGTGCTACCTTTTGAACACAATTGACTGTGATAATGCGGTTCCGAATTCCATGCTTTTTCTTGCTGGTATTGCATATGCTGAAAGGAGCTGCTGAAACATTTTCTGATTTTCTCAGCGTAGGAGAGGCTTCGGAGAAATGTGTGAAGATATTGAAAGGAGAAATGGTGTTAAGAAGCATTTTTATAATATTAACTACCTACCGGCTACAAATCTCCACTGGTGCCTCTGTTGCTATGAGCTTATTATCCATTTCACAGAAATCGTGGCACAGATATTTTTGCTACGTCCTTCCGACCGTTGTTTTATTTCCGACTTACCATAAAACAACCAAAAAAGCAGATGCTATTGTTTTTAAAAAAATATAATTTAATTCAATTTTCCTAACGTGAACATATAGATTTCTACATTAAACATATAGTAATAGATTATTATTTGTAAAATTATTTAACTGAATAGAAACATTGTAATTTTATTGTTTTAAATGTTTGTTGAGATAATGGTTAATCGTTCAAGTATGTGTTGGCTAACACGTTTTGGAAGGATAATGGTTGATCGTTCAAGCTTGTGCTGACTAATCTCACTTTCCAAGTGATCTTGCAAAGGACTCAAAAACTCACACCTTTGCTCTATCTCCAAAACAATGTGATGAATGAAATAGAGTGCATAATCTTAACAATAATCTTTAGAATATTCCTAGCAATGATGCACAAAAAAAATCACAGCATTCAAATTCATATATTATTGTGATACAAAATGGATTTTCTCAAATGACGAATAAAACATAAGTTGTTACTGGCTTAGTGGTCAGTATACCATCACCTAAACGTGACAAAATGCAATGTATTTCAAATCTGGTCTGACTAAAAGTTACCTAACTATAGGAAGGTTTATAAAAGAATTACCATCTAGTTTTAAATCTTTCAAACACATGCATGCATTCTAGGTTTGGAACTGCATATCTGCCAGTTTTTGTAACAGCATCACAGGAACGTGCAAGACAGTTGAACACTTGTTGATCGTTAGATTGCCCCGCCATTTTATCCTCCTATCTTGTCATTTTATTTTCTCACCCACTTTAAATGGTACCACTATAGTAGACGATATCAACCCAAAAAAGCAGAAAGTTACTTGCATCATAGTAGACGTGTGGATGTGCTTGGGCCTGCAGATAGTGGCCAAACTCCATCATATTTTGTTGGTGGCTTTCAATACATCGCTTGTTTCCACCTTCGCCATCCAATACTCCTATCCCAAGCTTGTCTCCACGATGTAATTACATATGGTAAATGGTCAAAATAGGTTTGGTGCCAGGGTGTAATGTTTAGAGTTACGAATAGTAATATGTCAACATCTTTAAGACTAAACAAATGGTTAGGGACAAGAAGATGTTAAATTTCACCCTTTAAAATAAGTTGTCAACATAGGTTTTTAAAGTGCAGAAACGTGTTTAGTAGTGAAATGGAGAATAAAATCCCTTTCACTAATTAGATAGATGTACATAATAACTATAATATTAATTTAGATTTGTATTTAATGAGATTATTTAGAGATTAATAAATGGATAGGATATTAGTTTTAGAAATAATATTATAGATTTCATATGTTGATGTTACATAAATTTTAGCAAAATGAATCAAAATAATTAAAATTTAAATAATTTGTATCTTTTTAGCAAAATGCAAATAATAATTAAAATTAATCAAAAAAAATTAATTTATAATGTATTAATATATTTCTCAATTTCATAAGTTTATTATAAGAAATCAAAACAATCAAATTCAAAATTGATTCAATTATTTATAAAAAAAAATTATTGTACCAATCACTATTTTTTTACTGTATTAAATTTTAACAAGATAAAGCTTTGAACAAAAAAAATAGCATGAAATGATAGTTTATTTTTTTAGCTTAATTAAATTTTTTGGTTTTTTTTTTACACGAAATGGTTTCAAAACTCATGTGCATTACATAGGATTATTTTTGAAATATAAAACACATGCAATTTATACCAATAACACACTTATACTTACCTTAAATGTCCACTTGTATGCTTTTTATCAATCTATCTCATCATCTATATCGCTTTCTATTTCTTTCTCTCTATCTCTCCCTCTCTATGTATCCCTTTGCATCTCTCTAGATCTCTTTCTATCTTTACATCTTGACCTATTTCTATCTTTCTATCTATTTTTCTCCCATCCTCTCCATATTTCTATATTTTTATCTCTACATCTTCATATTTTTCCACCATTTATCCCTCTATCTCTATCTCTATCTTGTTATCTCTCCATCCCTATATATATCTCTCTCTCTCTACCTTTCTCTATATATCACTTTATCTCTCTCTCTCTCTCTCTCTCTCTCTCTCTCTGGCTTCCTCTCTAATGCTATCTCCTTACCTCTTTTTCTCTCACTCTTTCCCCTTCTATATCACAATCTATAGAACACTCCAGTAACAAATGTAAAGCCCTTAAGAATTCTAACTAATCTATATGAATTATAACTCAACAATTACATTAAATTCTATGTATGTGAAAGAGTAAGTTTATTTTCCGATATTGTGTAGCATGAGTGTAAAGCTTTACGAGCTTTTCTACGCTTTTCTCAATATAGACTTCACTAGAAAAGCCTCAAGGAAGTCCATGCTAGCGGTGGTGTAGAAACAATGGGTGACTTGGTAGTCCCTTTATTGGTTACTTGGTGCGGCCATGGTGACCTTTTTAAAGAAGTTTTTTTTGGCGTATCTCTGTCATGCTCACTCATGGCATCACTCATGTGGATTCTTGAAATAACAATAATCACTATCCATTTTTTAAAGGTTGGTAAATGTAAATAGTATTTTGTACTAAGCTTATACTGTTAAATCACTTTGTAAGCTTATGTGTATATGAATTCGAATAATACCTCCTTCCAATCATCCACTCGTAACACACTCAGTCATTGACACCTCGGGGGTGATGGTCCCACTCTATATGTGAGAACTTTACCAATGACAACATTTCACATGAAAAGAAATCTTCGCAACTGTGATGCCCAAAAGTTCGGGACAAAACACAACCAACAAATTTTTTTAAAGTGTATAAGTTCCACGTTTAAGATGCGGGTAAAAGGTGATGATGACAAAGTCTCAAGAGACAGGAGGTCATAACCTCTTCAAAGTTGTTTTACCAAAGGATGCTAGAAGAAAATTTCAATATAAAAAGATTTAGATAATCATCTCAACGATCAATTTGTTGAACGTTAATCTATTAATCATATAGATTATCAAGGAGTAAGGAATACTCCTAGAATATGCTCTCACACAACACTCGACATACCTTGATAACATTTAACATTAGCGTCAAGTGACACTTTACGAAATAACATTTCACACAAGGTACGTCCAATGTCACAACACATAACATTAATACACACATACATTTCAGATTACTATTACGAATAAAAATACTTAACAACGAGGCCTCAGGTCTCTTAATAGACGGGGCCTTGGTTTAACTGGTTGCCCTACGTTCAAAGTGATTTCCCCGAATGTGTTTTCCATGGTCCTTCCACCTGCAATACCTCAGTGCAGCATCAGTAATTCAAAGAAGAAAACCAATACATTAAACATGCATGATATAACAATAATCATTCAATTGCATATAATATTCATAATTAAATTGCATAATTCAAATGAAATTCCACAGCATAATTCAAATATCATCAAGATCATCGGGTTCACAAAACATCATATAATAACATAAACCAAATCCACACACTATGGATCCCATATGCAGAATCATCAAAATGAATAGTCTAACGAGTCAACATAGTATATCAGTAGTCGGCAGAGTCCAAGTATCTCTAAAAACATAATCAAAATGATAGGCTAATATCTATAAAACAGGATCACTATGTGGGCCGAAGGTGGGCCTCACATCCACCCCCTCTAGGCATGAACATCCTCCTGGAGTTCATCGAAGAGGTGCGGATACTGGGCCCTCATCTGTGCTGCATCCTCCCATGAGGCTGTGACCTCATCATAGCAATCCCACTGGACCCTAACCTAGTCCAGCGTTCTGCCTCGAAGTCCCAACGTCCGTCGAGCCAAAATGCGAATGGGCTCCAGGGCCAGCTGGCCATCTGACTCCACCTACAAGGCATCCCAAAATGATATGAGACTCATCATAAATATACTTTCGCAAAACTGATACATGGAACATATCGTGGATGCGTGACAGGCTAGGTGGCAAGGCTAGTCGATAAGCAACAGGCCCTATCCTCTCTAGGATCTCAAACGGACCAACAAAACGAGGTGCGAGCTTAGAGCCTTTTCCAAAACGGATTGGACTCTTGTGCGGTCGCACTCTCAAGAAGACTCTGTCTCCCACAAGGTAGGCTCGGTCTATTCTCTTCGCATCTGCATACTTTTTCTGTCTATCCTGAGCCTCTAAGAGACGCTGCCTAATCAGGGTGACCTGCTGCTCCATATCTCGAACTAACTCAGGACCAATGGAAACTCTGTCCTCGATCCTATCCCAACTCAGTGGGGTCCTGCAAGGTCTACCATATAATGCCTGGAAAGGAGGCATTCCCAAAGATGCATGATGCCCATTATTATAGGCAAATTCCACAAGATGCAGATACTCCTCCCACCGAGTCTGATGATCCATAACATACATGCAAAGCATGTCCTCTAAAACCTGATTGACCCTCTCGGTTTGCCCATCTGTCTCTGGATGATAGGCTGTGCTAAAATTGAGCCTAGTGCCCAATGCTACCTGAAGCTCTCTCCAAACGGACGAAGTGAAAAGAGAGTCTCTAACTGAGATGATCTTATGAGGTATGCCATGAAGTCTGACAATGTCTCGTAAGAACACCTGGGCTACTGCAGGTGCTGTAAAGGTAGTACGAACTGGAGAAAAGTGGGCCACCTTAGTCAACCGGTCCACCATCACCATAATAGCATCATGGCGTCGGGAAGACATCGGGAGACCAACTATATCATTGGCCAGGCATGAGATTGCAGATTGCTGAGATAGTGGCCAGATGTCTTGAGTGTCAGCGGGTTAAGGCAGAGCACCGCCATCCTGGAGGACTCCTACAGCCACATGAGATTCTATGGAATTTCATTTGAATTATGCAATTTAATTATGAATATTATATGCAATTGAATGATTATTGTTATATCATGCATGTTTAATGTATTGGTTTTCTTCTTTGAATTACTGATGCTGCACTGAGGTATTGCAGGTGGAAGGACCATGGAAAACACATTCGGGGAAATCACTTTGAACATAGGGCAACCAGTTAAACCAAGGCCCCGTCTATTAAGAGACCTGAGGCCTCGTTGTTAAGTATTTTTATTCGTAACAGTAATCTGAAATGTATGTGTGTATTAATGTTATGTGTTGTGACATTGGACGTACCTTGTGTGAAATGTTATTTCGTAAAGTGTCACTTGACGCTAATGTTAAATGTTATCAAGGTATGTCGAGTGTTGTGTGAGAGCATATTCTAGGAGTATTCCTTACTCCTTGATAATCTATATGATTAATAGATTAACGTTCAACAAATTGATCGTTGAGATGATTATCTAAATCTTTTTATATTGAAATTTTCTTCTAGCATCCTTTGGTAAAACAACTTTGAAGAGGTTATGACCTCCTGTCTCTTGAGACTTTGTCATCATCACCTTTTACCCGCATCTTAAACGTGGAACTTATACACTTTAAAAAAAATTGTTGGTTGTGTTTTGTCCCGAACTTTTGGGCATCACAGCAACAACATAAAACAAATGATTTAGATTAATTGAAGTGTCGTCCAACTCTCATAGACACAATTGAACCGTTGATCAATAAGAATTTAATTTATGTTATATTAATAATCATTATATATTAACTATATATTTTAATACAATATATAATTCTGATATAATTTCTATTAAATAAAATATTATATAAAGTAATAAATATAATTAAATTAGATATAAGTTAATTTTAAAACTTTTATAAACTATAATTTATATAATAAATATAATTAAATTAGATATAAGTTAATTTTTAAACTTTTATAAATTATAATAATATTTTATAAATATCGTGTAAAAATGCTTTAACCTATTATCCAAATTTACTTATATAATTCATGCAAACTGAGTATTATATGCCAACAAGTGTAAGCACCTTCCCCTTTCATTTCTTTGCTTGAAAAAATGCTAGTAAGGTAGACATTATTTATGAATACATAAATTATCACAAACTTGTACAAACACCAATTAATTAATTGACAATCAAAAAATATATATTTTTTACAATGTAGATATCATTATACTCTTCAATTTAAATCTCAACATTATACTAATATTTTCACGTTAATTTTTCTACAATATAGATATCATTATACTCTTCAATTTAAATCTCAACATTATACTAATATTTTCACGTTAAAAACATTTTACTTAATGAAAGAACTAATACAATTTAAACAATATTCAAACATAATACAATAACTAAGATTTCTTTGTTTCGTCGAGATTCAAACTCAAGACATTTGAAAAGACGTGTGTTATTTCATCTTGTAGTCATGATCTCAAAACAAATGGATTGCTCAGAAATCCCTATGCAAAATCTTTGTTGAGCTACGGTTACTACTTATAAGGTTTGCCTGAGCTTTTTCTCGAGTAGAAACCCAATTTTTGCATATGCATTGAGGAAAATTAGCTGAAGCAAAACTGCCCAAATTAGTGATGTGGGTTTTGGTTTGCTCTTTTTGCAGAGGGAAATCCTCATACCTTTGTAAGCCCTAATTTTTATGGTGGATTGCGACGCTTTGGTAGAATTGGTTTTGTTTCTTCTTTTTTATTGGGCATTTTTTGTTTGAGTCTATTGACTTTCTGTGATCTATGATATCAGCTTTAAAGCTAACAAATTTGTATATAAATAAAACACGTCAAATCAATGAAATGTTCGGGAGTGGTCGAGGAAAGTTAAGCACAGACTGATCCAGTAGAAAATTGTGTAAACTACAGAAGGATGAAGAGACTCCCGCAACTCACGCAAATCAAATGCTCTTCTCCTTCACAAATTTCTTCCTAGAACTTTTTCTTTTCAAAATCTCGCCCCTTTACAACTCGCAGATCTTTCTGCCCTAATTTTCGTTTGGGATCAATTCTTTTGTGAGCTAAAAATAGAGTAGAGTCAAGCTAAAAATAGGGATGGATTATATATTATAGAATTAGTCATGGTAGAATCCCTTAGGGTTTATCTAGGCAAGGAAGATGTAGAGAAGGTCGTGTGCCAAAGTCTTTCGCCAAGTGCTCCTCTGGTTCCCAAATCGAACCTCGGAGCCCAAAATGGAGATCTCGCCGCTAATTTTGTCTAGGATTTGCAGGGTCAATTTTGCGTGTCCGTCACTATCATACAAAGCAATGAACAATTGTCAAGAGTAGTCATTAATTCCCTTTCTACAAGATGGACAACAGAGAAGCTCCCAATGGTAGTCATTGGGCTCTCCACAACTTGCAACCCTCAATCATCCAAAACAGGCTGGGGCATTCCCAAATGGAAATGCCTACGGCGTAATAACTAGCAGTTGCATTCTTTTTTGGAATGCAACAATGAGCTGATAGTTTAGGAGTTGAATTTTGTTTCAATAGTGTGGCAGATTAGTTGTGATAATATAAGTGTCTACTTTGTTAGTACATTATAAATTATGTTTTACATTTTTTCATGTTTTCATATTATATCCTCTTTGTGAAATGGTAAAACAAAATCTGAAATATTGCAAACCAAAATAAAGCATAAAACATTACTTAGGTGGTGAAATTACAAGTGTGCATAGCGAATTGATCTCTTCAAGGAAGATAAACATGCATGTTAGACAGTGAGTGAAGATATAAAATTGGAACAGTACAGTTGGTATAAAAAATTGAGCCATAGAAAAACAAACATCAATTTTGTGTCCAATGAAGGGAAAAAGTGCATATCTATTCACCTCTATTCACCCTGGTAAATAGATTTCATTTCATTTTGCAACATACTTGCTTCATTTGTTGAATTCCATATAAGTTATTCCATGGAAGTCACAAATTTTAAAAGCTCTGTAGTTTTGGATAAATTTCAAAAGCTCTGCAATTTTGGACAAATTTTTTCATTTTTATTGTACAAGAGGGTTTTGTTGATTTCATAGGAGCAACAGACAATCCTCTTCATCACCCTCATGTTGTGGTTCAGCATCATCCTCTTCATCACAGATTTAATATTTTTTGAAATCAATTTATAAAATCTCAGCATTGGCACATTGCAACAAAAGAATAATGCAAGGTGTACCTCTATACATGGCAAAGATCAAAGATATAACAGATTACGAAGACAAATTTTAGTATTAATAGCCAATAGGATTAACCATCGTATAGAAAAGGCCCAAAATAATGAAGAAACTTGACATTTTGTCCACTGCAACATTTGGGTTCTTCAGATTTCCCGTTAAAATAATGAGGACTGTGAATTACCAACTCTCTAAGTTGTTCATCCATTCCAAGTTGTTCATCCATTCATTAACAAGAAATTTCTTATTGGTAGCAACAGTTTTAAGAGAAAAATATATAAACTAATTTATAATAACTTTAATTATGAAATTTAAACAGTGACAGTACATTCTTACATTCATTTTAAAATATTGTAAGGAAAGAAACTCCAAG
Source organism: Chamaecyparis obtusa (assembly GCA_027943335.1). NCBI lineage: Eukaryota > Viridiplantae > Streptophyta > Pinopsida > Cupressales > Cupressaceae > Chamaecyparis > Chamaecyparis obtusa. The sequence continues at coordinate 1,026,472 of BSBK01000218.1, forward strand.
GATAATTATCATGGAGGGTAATGAAATTCAATGTGGTGAAATAAATAAAATTGAGATTAGTGTCGCATTCTTTATGACTTTTTTGTTTTGGATTGTTGCACAAAATAGTAGTAGTTTTCACAATCTATATCATATCAACAGAACATTAAACATTAAAATGCTTCACAAGACAGTAGCAATCTTCACAACTCTATTTCTAAGTTTACTAAAAAGAAGGCACTATGGCTGTTAGAAATATTTTTTAACTTCTCTATTATGAAATCATTTTTTACTTCTCTATTATGACAACACCTGACTTGTATGCCTTCAAAGGTCTTAGCCAACCTCCCCCTTACATCTTCTTCCAGTGATGATGTAGTTGTTGGCAAGTTGACTATACTGTTGTATATGACTTAATATAGTGTTGTCATTATGGCAACAAAGTCATATAGTGTTTTGGAGTCAGTGCACATCTTCAAAAGATTAGAAATTGGCTAAGTACAGAGGACTAGACAGTTAACAGAGCACCAGTAGTTCAGAGCATCAGCGCACATGCGTATGACTAAGTTATGGTATGCGCCCTAGAAGATAAGATCGTAAGAGTGTATTCATGCTTAGTCTAAGAGTGCATGATCAGAAGATTCAGTATGACAAAGATACAGACAGTTGAAGTTACACAGACAGTGAATGCCAGAACAAAATAGTATATGCAACCGACTGTTGGTAATTTGTTTAGCGATGATAAAATTGTTTTGTAAAGGCTATGTGCCTGATTTAGGTTATAGACATATAATTATGTTTTTATGTAAACACGCTTGAGCCAATTCAATTGGAAGCATTGTATGTAATCGGTTATAGGCCGACCTAGTTAATTATTTTGGTAGCACATATAAATATGAGATGCGCCCTTTGTAATTATTATGGAAGTTGAAATAGAGTTGAGATAAGCAAAGAAGAAGTGTGCGAAAAGTTGATAAGATGTATTAGAGATTTGCAAGAGGTCAAAGCATTAGCGCATCAAAGGAACTTATCAAACAAGCATTGTCACAGTACCAGTTCATCCAGCAGATATAGTGTGTATTTGAGATCAGAAGGTTGTGGCCTTCACCATTTAAGTAGTGAGCTCTAGGATAGTGTGTCCCCACCCCTAACAGGGTTAATTATAAAATACTCCTAACAGGGTTTGACCCTTGACAAGGTCACTGTACTAAATGCATTGTAAAGACAACTCATAACAGGGTTAAGGATATTCTAACAAGGATCATAAGACACTAGTACATATTATTAGTGGGTGTCAATTCCCACCAGGGTTTTTACCTATTTGGGTTTCCCTGTAACCATATTGGTGTTATGTGTTGTGTTCATCTATCTTATTTATGTTAATGTTCATTTCAGTTCTTAAGCATTCAAGTTTAGTTTAAAGAGTAAAGTAAAAAGATTGAATATAGTGAACACTGATTCACCCCCCCCCCCCCATCAGTGTTCCCATTCCTAACAATTGGTATCAGAGCTCTGGTCCTCAGCAAAGAAGTTTAACCACTTGAAGAGATCATGGACAAGATAGAAATGAAACATTTGAAAAGAAATCTCGAAGCTGCTCTTGAAGACCTGGACAGATCTAAAAAAGAAATTAAAGAGCTAAAAGAAAAAGTCAGTGATGCTCAAGCAGTCGTCAAAAGACTAAGGAAAGATTTAAAAGAATGTTCTACCATTAATTTAGGAATCATGGTCAAAAAGCTAAATGAAGAGTACACATCTCTGAAAGATCAGATTGAAGAATTTGATGACAAACTAACTAACAATCAGGAAGTCTATGATGAACAGATCAAGGAGAACCTTCAACTAAATGAAGAATTGAGGCAAGCAAACATGGAAATCTTGGAGCTAAGAAACAACAAAGAAAGCTTGGAATCTGAATTTAAAGAGGCTAAGAATCATATTGATAAATTACACACAAGCAAGGATCTGATTGAATCTTAGTTGTATGCTCGGAAGCTTAAAGGAGATACCAGTGGCATTGGATTCAATGAAGCACAAAATCAAATTAATGACATGCAAGCAAGGATGAAAGCACCAGAAGACACCACATATCCTAAGGAGACTAGAAGTCAGACTAAAGATAATGTTGAACCATCCAAAGATGAGCACAAGCCAGTAAATTGAACTTGTTATGCATGTAACAAGCATGGACATATAGCAAGGAATTGTAAAGAGGTAAGACCTTTCAATGGTTACTGTTATTCATGCAATAAATTTGGTCATAGAGCTATGAATTGTAAGACAAGTCAGAAGAACAAGACTCAGCATAATTAGAGAAATCAGAATCAACCAAATATAAGAAGTTCTCAAAATGTTACATGTCAGATATGTAACTATAATGGTCACTCAACTAGATAGTGCAAAATGGTAACCCATGTCAATGCATCAAGGAATCTAAGGCCTCCAGTTATTTGTCACTCATGTAACAAGGTTGGACACATCTCAAAGTTCTATAGATCAAGAACGCAAAGTTAGGAAAGCCCTAAAAAATCAGAAGAATCAATACTGGATACTGAAGGAGAAGTCAAGTTTGTGAAAGCTTCAAAAGATGCGAGCTTGATTTGGTCAGAGGCAAAGAAGGATAAGGTTGATGAGAATGTATTGGATGCATCTACAGTGGACGCACCCTCTACATCTGAATGAATGGCCCTCAGGGTCATAGGGGGAGCTAATTTAGCTCTAAACCCCTATGCGGCTGGTATACTCACCCTCTGAGTATGCGCCTTTGGATTTAACCTTTTGTAGACTAGCAAAACCTATGTGCAAGAGCACACTAGCTGATTGATATCAGAATGAAAGTTGGATAATTTCAATGAAAGTTTGGTTTACGCAGCAAGCATTAATGGCAAAATTTTTACTTTAAAGTACACAAAATCTTGTAGATCACTCGTTGCATTTGAGTTCAGAGTGATTGAAGAGCACAAAAGCCCTAGCAATTGATTGTGAAGGGTCACAGATTGATTCACTAGCGAAGCAATGTGTTTGATCGATTGTAGAAGCCCTAATCCATCGCGCTGATTTAGAAGTTCTTGGAAACCATTAGGAAAGTGATATACAAGTAAGTGATGGCTACTCCTATTGTATTTGATGTTGTGGAGAAGAAAATATATGTGTTTAAGAGGCACCCATTCAAATCTACATTGGATGACCTAGAAGGGGCATTCTCCCGCACTCCTATGGGTGTTATGCATGTCGAAGACATTCGTGCATACATATATTGTAAGAAGGAGCCTATAGGACTTGACAGGATAAGAGCACACTTAGAAACCATGATGAAACTTGATAAAACCTTCCTAGATGAGTATGTGCAGTTTGAAAACCACCTGATAATTGAATATGCTACTGCATATGAGTTCTATGAGTCTGAATGGATAAAGATTCTACTTAGCATGATTCATGATGACCTATTATGGGTAGGTGAAGTGTTAGTCAGAATAACAAGAGATATAATACATGAAATCACAAGCCTCTCAAGGACAAGTGTCATTCTCCTAGTGGGCAAGGATGTTAGAAAACTTGTTGAGCAAACATGCAAATCAAGAAGTGATAGGTGCGGAATGTCTATAGAGCCTATAGAGGAAAATGTCATCAAATTGATGTCTATGATACTAGGGTATATGTTTCAACACACCAGTAGAGTGAACAGTGTGTCAGCGGCCACAATTCTTGCAGCAATAAGACTTGTGAGGGAAAATGGAGAGTTTAATATGTGTGAGATCCTGTGCGCACAATTGATAGACAACATCAAAGCCATTAAACATGACAAGACCAAAATATTCAGGTTTGGGTCTTTGATCATATACATGTACTTCCACATTGTTGGAAAGGTGTCAGATTTGTATTTGGACAAGAGTATGCCTACAATGCCACATATATCATTTAAGGAAACCATTGAGAGTACACTGAAGGACTACATGACACTGGAACTGAAGACATTTAGGGCCAAAATGTAGATGAGATACAAGATTCCAGAAAGCATTGTTGAAAAGTACAAAGATAGCATTTGCTTTATGGTAGAAACTGATGTAACATGTATGGAAGTAGTTGAACCAAGGACAAAGTGGATTCATCCACTTGGATATGAGGTTGAGGAGCCAATCCTAGAGGCATATGCTCAAGTACTATTATCAGCACCTAAGGACCCTAATGAGCCAAGATGGGGGACTTATGAAGAGAAAACAAGAGAAGTTAATGCAGTCTTAAATAGCGCAGCAACTAAAAGAAAAGTAGCCAAGGTTATTTCTGAAATATTGAAGATTCACGAAGTAACTTAAACAGACTTGGACAAAGAAAGACACGAAAAGATTGCTTTGGGAATTGAGAGCACATCAGTAGTAGAAACAAAGGAAGATGATTCTAAGTTAAAGAAGATCAAGATTGAGAAGACTGATGATTAAAAGGATAAACAGGACAAAATTGATGTTACCACTCTTGTGCCCACTGTTACAATTAACATTGATACCATAGATGCATCTCCCAAGATGCCTAAGATAAGAAAACAAACTACTACAAGCCATCCTTCAGCTAGAGCCATAAGAAGCAGAGTGAAAAATGTGCAGCCACCTCCGGAAGTAGGATTCCTACCTAGTATTCAAGTGTTAAGGACTAGAGTAGTAGAAGAAGGAAGGCTAGATCATATAGCCAAGTTTTATGACAAATACCATGAAATTGATAAATCATAGATTCATGAGATATTGATCAAACACGTGATAAAATTCAAGAAGACAGTTCTTGAATTGAAGACAGCTATCCCAGATAAGTTATGGGAGATTTTGGATACCTTGAAGAGACAAGCCACTGAAGAAGATTTCAGAATCAGAGAACAAACACTGGATTACAATCTTCCAGTATGTTTTGTTGAAGAAAAGATACTGTTACTGAATTTGGTAAAATTGCACTTAAGGTCAAAGATGAGAACATTACACATCATGAACAAAGATTATGAACTGGTGACAAAAGAAATAGAGAAAGCCTTTGAAAATATATTCTTAGAACAACACGTGAAACCTTCATCTACACCCATCACTCAAACATCTAATGAGAAGGATAAAGTAGCAGAGATCACTAATGTACTAGTGACAGGTCCTCAGGACTCAGTGACTGCAGTTGAAACTCCTATAAAGGCAGAGAAGCCTGCGCCCATGGCAGAAGCACATATGGACGATACAATCTTTATTGACAATGTTGAGGTTGCAATGGTGGCCTCAAATATTGATTTGAATAAATTTAAAGAAGCTTTTGTAAGAACTCAAGAGGCTGAGAATCTATGTGGTAACACTCCTCTCAATCAACGAGAACAAGTATTGATTGAGGACATAACAGATGAAAAAGAAATAGAAAAAGAGGAAGAAAAGATAGAAGAAAAGAAAGAAGAAGAAAAAGGAAAGGAAGCAGAAAAAGAGAAAGGAGAAGTAGAGATGAAAGACAGTGAGCCAATAGATGAGCCATCTATTGAAATGACAATCAGAGTAAAGCAAGAAGTAGTGGATAGCACTCCTATCACTCTTTCTATATCATTGTTGTCAAAATTGACACTAGACACCACTAGTTTGGATTCTTGGGGAGAAGAAGACCTGATCAAGATCAGTGTCTTAGCTATGGATAAGTTGAATTATGCATTATGCACCCATCTCCAAATAGTCAATGCACTGATTGCATTCTGGAAGCAAGAGATCCACAAGTTGCAGATAGCATATTCGGATGTACTTTCCCTGTAAGTACTTATAGAGATTCAGTTTTTAGCACCTTTGTCATTAATGTCAAAGGGGGAGTATGTATAGAATATGGAGTTATAGATATGTAATGAAGATGTATAGTAATAAGAGTAAGGGAGATATAAGTTAGAGTTTTTGTATAAGAGGACAGATAGTAACTTTGCCATATTCCTTTGTTTCCATCAATGACAAAGGGAGAGATTGTTGGCAAGTTTACTATACTATTGTATATAACTTAATATAGTGTTGTCATTATGGCAACAAAGTCATATAGTGTTTTGGAGTTAGCGCACATCATCAAAAGATCAGAAATTGGCTAAGTACAAAAGACTAGACAATTAACAGAGCACCAGCAGTTCAGAGCATCAACATACGTGCGTATGACCAAGTTATGGTATGCACCCTAGAAGATAAGATGGTAAGAGTAAATTCATGCTTAGTTTAAGCGCGCATGATCAGAAGATTCAGTATGACAAAGATACAGACAGTTGAAGTTACACAGACAGTGAATGCTAGAACAGAATAGTATATGCAGCCTACTGTTGGTAATTTGTTTAGCGATGATAAAATGATTTTGTAAAGGCTATGCACCTATTGTATTTAGGTTATAGACATGTAATTATGTTTTTATGTAAACATGCTTGAGCCAATTCAATTGGAAGTGTTGTATGTAATCGGTTATAGGTCGACCTAGTTAACTATTTTGGTAGCACATATAAATATGAGATGCACCCTTTGTAATTATTATGGAAGTTGAAATAGAGTTGAGATAAGCAGAGCATAAGTGTGCGAAGAATTGATAAGATGTATTAGAGCTTTACAAGTGATGCAGGGGCATCCAAGGTTAAGGCAGGGGCATTCTTTGTCCTTAGTGAAACTGTAGGGTGTTTGTATTTTGGTCGGTGTTACTCGGTTGCAGCCTTGACCGACGGCCTCGATCATTGAAGGAAGCTTGGTCACTGAAGGAACTTGGTAGTCTTTGGTGCTTGGTGAAAGTGTTACTTAGTCATGCCTGTGGTGCTCAGTCGACACTGGTGCTCAATGATGCCTGGTGTGCTTGGTTAATTCACTATTGCTCGGTAGTTCTAGCTTACCGACTAGAGTTTTGTGTGATTTGTTGGGCCAACTTGGTGCATTTATTGTTGGTAGCTATTGTTATAGGTTGACACACTGAATTAAATGTTTGTATACAATTGTAAGCTGACTTGTATGGCATTTAATTATTTGCTTTGGGAGTTAATGGTTTCATCCAGCTGACTTGTGGCTGATGATTAGTATTTATAGGATGTTTGGGTGGATGTTTAGGGAGAGATAGGAGATCATAGAAGTTCATGACTTGGAAGACTTAGCAAATCAGATTTGAGGTTCTGAAAGCTAGAGTTGGTGAAGTTGTGGAAAAGATCTTGCATGATCTTGCAGATCAGATTGATATATGATAGTTGTTTGTAGCAGAGCTAGGGGTTGCATACTTGGAGATAAGGAGATTGCTTAGAGGCTTGTGAGCTCAAGTTTAAATTTACCTTAGAGTTTCCATTAGCTTCTGATTGTCTTCAGAGATGAACTAGCTGGGATTGCATTGGATCTATTTATGGATCTTGCAGAATTATTTCTATTTTGTAATTGGCCCTAACCCAAAAGGCCTTACAGCCGGGCATGTTAATGCAAATTACTTGAAACAATTATTGTGTTATTTGTTGTGTTGAGTATTCCGCTGTGTAATTATGTTGGCTGCAAGGTTTGGATTATCCTTCATTGGATCCACCATCCTTGACTTCATCAGGTGGTATCAGAGCTAAAGTTTGTTCTTATTGGAGCTGATAGTTGATCTTGTGAAGCAAAGGCGGACCTAGCAAGGCTGATTTTGTGAAGTTGATCCTGATAGAGAAAAGATTGTGCACAATCTAGATTACAGATCTGGAGCACTAAATTTGTGGATCTTTCCCTAGTTGTTTGTTCAAGGTGGCAGGTTGAGATCTAACTTGTACATAACTTGGAGATTGCCACAAGGTGGTCGGTGAGGGTTTGTTGCAAAGGGTTATTTTGCATATCTTTAAGGATGCCTCCAAGAAGATTGGACCCTAGAGCTATTGTAGATCTATGTGATGTTGTGGAGTCAAAGATTTCTGATAAAGTCAGATCGGATGTTAGATCTGAGATAGAATTGATGAAGAATGACATGGTTGTCGAGATCATGAGAGTTGTTGTTGGTGTGTACCTCAAAATGTTGGTACTAAAGATGGCTATGAAGAAGCTGCTGAAGAATTTGAAACTGTTGGATGTAGTGGTGATGACCAGAGGAACAGATCTGGTGAAGACATAATCGCTCGGTTGCATAGATCTAGAGCTCGGTTTAGCGGTAGTTATTGAATGGAAGTTTCTACTTTCTCTGGTACTTTGAAGCCCGAAAATCTAATTGATTAGATTGGTGAACTTGAAGATTTCTTTGAGCTAGAAGAAATTGAAGATCCTCTTCAGGTAAGATTAGCATAGACAAAGTTGAAAGGACATGCTGCTCTTTGGTGGAAAGAACTACAAAGAGATAGAGAAGATGAAGGTGAAACAAAGATTAATTAGTGGAGGTTGATGGCGACTAAGTTGAAAGCTAAGTTCATTCCTTCTGACTATGAGCTTGACTTGTTTAAGAAGTTGCAGAATCTAAAACAGAAGGATTTGTCTATTGAAGATTATACCAAGGAGTTCTACAAACTTACTATTTGGTTTGGACACCGAGAGCTTGGTAAGGAAAAGGTAGTTCGGTATGTGAATGGTCTGAGATTCAATATTCAGGATGAGCTTGGTATGATGAAGATTGATTCTATTGAAGATGCTTATCAATATGCTCTAAAGGTAGAAGATAAGTTGAAGAGGAAACAACCTAGTAACTCCTGAGGAAGGAAAAGATTGATCACTTGGTGAAGGATAAGCTAACTGATGCAGAAGATAAACAAAAACCTATGGAACCAAAGAAGAAGATAGGTAGAGTTATCTTTAAGGGTACTTGCTATAACTATGGAGAGGAAGGACACCATTCTTTTGAGTGTACATAGAAGAAGGTTGACCGACAAACTGTTGTGATGAATGAGAACATTCAGAATGAACCTGAATCAGAGAACTTGTTGCTTCAACAAACATTTCTCGGTACAAAGGAGGAACCTTGTCAGAGGAGTAACTTGTTTAGGACCTGATGCAAGTCTGAAGGTAAACTTTGTGATGTTATTGTTGATAGTGGTAGTACTGATAACCTTGTTGTTGAGGACCTGGTTCATAAACTTGGGTCGAATAGAATAAAGCATCCTTGTCCTTATAGGATTGGTTGGTTACAAGATGTTCATGCTTTGGAAGTAAGAGAGCAATGCTTCATTAATGTCTAGATTGGCTAGTACAAGGATCTTGTGTTATGTGACATTGTGAAGATGAATAGTTGTGATATATTGCTTGGTAGACCTTGGCAATATGATTGCAGAGCAATTTATGACTATGTCAAAAATGTGTTTACTGTTGAGAAGGATGACAAGAAGTTTTCCCTAATGCCTTTACTGGATACAACGCTTGATAGGAGAAGCCTGAGTATTGTTAGCCAAGTTGAGATTGTGGATCCAAAGAAAATGAATGATCAGTTTGGAGAACCGACCTATATGTTGTCAAGAAAAGACCTGAAGAGATAGAGGAAACTCAAGTGGATGAATTTGCAAGCAGAAAAGATGGAGGACTTATATGTAAAGAACTAGTTTGGGATTTACGTGTTGAATCCTGGAAGATGTTCTTCTCACATATGAACATCTTTTGGAACCTAGGGTGTTTGATGTAGGGGCATCCAAGGTTAAGGTAGGGGCATTCTTTGTCCTCAGTGAAACTGCATGGGGTGTTTGTATTTTGGCTGGTGTTACTCGGTTGCAGCCTTGACCGATGGCCTCGGTCATTGAAGGAAGCTCAGTCACTGAAGGAACTCAGTAGTCTTTGGTGCTCGGTGAAAGTGTTACTCAGTCATGCTTGTGGTGCTCAGTTGACACTGGTGCTCGGTGATGCTTGGCATCCTTAGTTAATTCACTATTGCTCAGTAGTTCTAGCTTACCGACTGGAGTTCTATGTGATTTGTTGGGCCGACTTAGTGCATTTATTGTTGGTAGCTATTGTTATAGGATGACATGCTAAATTAAATGTGTGTATACAATTGTAAGCTGACTTGTATGGCATTTAATTATTTGTTTTGGGAGTTAATGGTTTCATCCAGCCGACTTGTGTATGATGATTAGTATTTATAGGATGTTTGGGTAGATGTTTAGGGAGAGACATGAGGATCATTAGGAGATCATAGAAGTTCATGACTTGGAAGACTTAGAAAATTAGATCTAAGGTTCTGAAAGCTGGAGTTGGTGAAGTTGTGGAAAAGATCTTGCATGATCTTGTAGATCAGATTGATATTTGATAGTTGTTTGTAGTAGAGCTAGGGGTTTCATACTTGGAGACAAGGAGATTGCTTGGAGGCTTGTGAGCTCAAGTTTAGATCTGCCTTAGAGTTTCCATCAGCTTCTGATTGTCTTCAGAGCTGAACTAATTGGGATTATATTGGATCTGTTTGTGGATCTTACAGAATTGTTTCTATTTTGTAATTGGCCCTAACCCAGAAGGCCTTACAGTTGGGCATGTTAATGCAAATTACTTGAAATAATTTTTGTGTTATTTATTGTGCTGAGTATTCCGCTATGTAATTCTATTGGCTGCAAGGTTTGGACTATCCTTCATTGGATCCACCATCCTTGACTGCATCAACAAGAATTCAAAGCATCAACGCATCAAAGGAACTGATCAGACAAGCAGTGTCACAGTGCTAGTTCATCTAGCATATATAGCATGTATCTAAGATCAGAAGGTTGTAGCCTTCACCATTTGAGTAGTGAGCTCTAGGATAGTGTGTCCCCACCCCTAACAGGGTTAATTATAAAAGACTCCTAACAAGGTTCGACCCTTGACAAGGTCACTATACTAAATGCATTGTAAAGACAACTCCTAACAAGGTTAAGGATCTTCTAACAAGGATCATAAGACACTAGTACAGATTATTAGTGGGTGTCAATTCCCACTGGGGTTTTTACCTGTTTGGGTTTCCCCGTAACCATATTGGTGTTAGGTGTTGTGTTCATCTATCATGTTTATGTTAATGTTCATTTCAGTTCTTAAGCATTCAAGTTTAGTTTAAAGAGTAAAGTAAAAAGATTGAATATAGTGAACACTGATTCACCCCCCCCTCTTAGTGTTCCCATTCCTAATAGTAGTAGACTGAACACCGACATTGTTGTAAATAACAAAAAGTAGAGCTTGTAGCTAGTCTATCTTTACATGGAATAGATAGAAGAATTAAGCTCTTTCCCTTTCTAGATTTGCAAGTTCAGAAATAAAAATAATTTCTAAGAAAATTATTTAACTTTCTGTACATACTTATCATAGAGGTAATTGCTTAGTGCACATTAACTTAATTTCTCTTGGAGATCCTGAGTGGTATTAGTAGATTCATAACACAACGTAATGGTATTATATTTATATTGCAGTGGGACCTCAGTGAAGATCCTTGTTGTGGAATGGGATGCTAAAATGGTCATCGTGATAATAAATCCCAAAATACGGTGGTCTATGAGATCTATATGACAATCTCATCAAAAAATCAGAGGCTTTAGAAACTTTCAAGCTGCAAATGCAATTGGTAGATGTATAGCCAAATTATATAACCTTTTCTAGCATCCTTCATGCCTGTGTCAGAACAAAAGATTTCATCCATCAAAGTATAAACAAAACATGGCAGTATTCCTAAAATAAAATGTGGTCTCATGGCTTGCAATCATTGCAGAGTATGCACAAAAAATGATTTGTGAAAAAGCTTTAGAAACTTTCAAACAAATGCAATTGGTAGGTGTAAAGCCAAGTTTTTGTGATAAAATGGGAACTTTGAAACAGGGTATGCACATCTATTAAAGCATAATGAAGGTGAAATTATGTCAGATATTATGATTTGAAATGCTATAGTAGATATGTATGCAAGATATGGAAGCATAGACAAGAACCATTTGACAGAGATGTTGTCTCGTGGAATGCAATGATCACAACATTTGCAGAAAATGGAGGTGTTGAAAGGCATTAGAAAATTTCAAACAAATGCAATTGGCATGTACAAAGCCAAAAAAAATTTTCCAGTGTCCTCCCTTCCTATTCTAAACTGGGAGCTTTGGAATAGGGTATGGACATACATCGAAGCATAATGGGGTGATTTTCTATGAGGGGAAGGACACTGTGGTGCTGCCAAAGCATAATGGCATAACCCAGGAGGCATGCCCATGTGTTCGAGAAGACTCATCGGTGGCTATGGGTGGTCAGTAGAAAGCTTCTCGCTGGCGATTCACTTTCAATCTTGTCGGTGGCTTTGGCTGGCATCGGAAAAGGGTCTGTAGTCGGTGGGAGCAGGCAACCAAGGTACTAGGATGACTAATTTCTGACATGTGTAGGGCTGAAAGCCCACACAAATAATGCCAATCAGCTTAATAAAGTCTTAGGAAATAAATTATATATATTGTGAGAAATATTCATTTAAGCAAAGCCCACTAAATGTGTATTACTTCACTATTGTTTGTCCTCTATTTGTATCTTTTTAAAATTTTTAATCTAAATATCATCATATCTTTATTATTATTATTATTATTATTTTTTATTGGTAAAAGGCCGAAGCCCTATAAATTTTTATTAATATATGGAAATTTTAGTTACATGTGACCCCACTCGCTACAGGCGCTGGTAGGAAAGAGCGGGGTGGAGAAAACCTCTAGCCTAGCCCGGGACCAGAGGTCTTGTACTTATACATAAATTTACGTGGGCATACCCACGACTCAACTATTGTCAAGATTTGTATAATACATATTCCTTGTGGGCATTCCCTCGGCGGATCAAAAAACCATAACTATCCAGAATACAACCTTTCAGTGGGCATACCCACTGCTTGATATTATCGAGAATTTAAAGATGCATTTATTGCATTGTTGCTTTTAATGTTACAAACTCTCGTTACAAATAATTAGAATGTCTTTTGGATGTGTCCATACTAGATGCTTTAATGACCCAGGTGATATGGGTAACTTCTTGATTATGTCCTCCTGAAAACCACAGCATGAAACTTCCACACCGACTTGTTAAGGGATAATATAAATAAAGATGCTGAAAAGAAAGAAATTTATGTTACCTTTATCCAAAGTTGTATATGTGAGGAACCTGCTTCACTTAAAGGGGTTAAAGCCATAGATATTCTTTTCTGATCAAATCAGTGATAATACAATTCCTTTGTAACAAAGTCATTATCAGAATGTGTATTAGAGAATCCTCCAATTATTGCTTACCAGTTCCTTTAGAATTACCTAAATATCTTAAAGTTTTTATAGAGTTACTTTCAATTAGATAAGCCAAGAACAGTACCCTCTAATAAATATGTAATTAATGGTTCGAAGGCAGCAACTGTTGTGGATCTCCGATACCTGATATGTAAGCAAACATTATTCAGCATCTTAATGACTGACCTGTGCTGGATAATGTTTGAGCATATCTACCTATGTCTAAATGTATATGTTTATATATATATA
>BSBK01000219.1:0-62500 GCA_027943335.1 Chamaecyparis obtusa
ACATATATCTTTGAGTTCAGGTGTTTGCCTTTGTTTTCCTCCTAAGTCAAGTAGTTTTATTTGAGAGAACTTGTGTAGATTGCAGTATTCTATATCTTCAACTTTAGTTGTTTGCCTTTGTTTGCCTTTTGATTCAAGTAGTTTCATTTGAGGGCACTCATGCAGATTACAGTCTTCTCTACCTGGTCATATTTGAGTGGAGGATCTTTAGATCAGTAGTTACTTCTTCACATAGTTTGCAACTTCTTTCTTCAATGATGTTCTACATGTTCCGCATTTCAGGACTTTTGTTGCTGAGACCTATTTTCTTTCAGTAGTTCTTTCTAGGTTTTTAGTTTCTACCAAAGTTAATCTTAAGGGATGGTGTTAGCATAATAAATTCTTTTCTTATTAATTAAATCATGTTTTATTTAATTGCTAAGTCACTTGTTCTCTCTTTATGCTTAAGCTAAAATTTAGGCATATAATAATTTATTTATTTATAAATTATTATCATGAAACCTAGGTGTGTTCACCCTTTTAGGGTTTTGATCTCCTTTATAAGGATTTATCTCTCTTGTAATATTATTGAGAAACATTCATTTTATTTAATTGAAACTTTTTGTTTTTGCACATCACGAATGTCTCCTCTTTGATGGATCCATGTGCTCAAGCCTCTCTAGCTTCTTGCTTCTCTCTCTTTCTATGACAGGTGTTTGTGTGAAGGTGTTATTGGGAGCTATCAGTTTTTTTACTCATCAACTCCAATAGGGACAAACATAGAGATTCAAAGAGGTGATGTTCACTGACCACACTCATATCAATACGACTGAGTTCAAATTTGGAAACTATTGGCAAGCATAAAAGAAAGGAAAGGAAGAGTTTCAAAGAATCTATATAGAGTTCCAAAATAATTATAGTATGAACCACTTTTAGGGTGGATTGACAATGGATGTTAAATCTCTATTGCATACAATGATAGTATGTTGCATCAAATGTTATAGTTTCAGTCTTTTATTCACTGGTAATGTTCAAAAGATGCCCCTAGAAAGTTTAACAAATATGAGTACAATGTGGAAGCTATAGGTCATGACCAGGGTGAGACACTGAGTGATTTTCAAGAATCTTTTAGGAGTTCCAAGCGTAACACAACATGATCATTTAGAGAACCCTTTTCAAATGACCTTGAATCCTTGGATGATTCTTTTTCTATTCTAAGCCACCTGTGGGGTGAAACAATGTGATATCTCACAGGCATTTCTAGCTTTCCATTATTCAATGATAGTCGAATTATACAGCTCGACAATAAGCATTTCCTATGTTTGATTTTTTTGTGATAGGTTGTTTTGTAGTTTTTTGGATGCTTTGGGTGATAGATATTCTATTGATTGTTTGAATGGATTTTGTATAGAATGATGTAATTGTAGTATGTCCCTTCCACTATTTTTATTTTTTCCCATTGTCTAAGTCATTGTTATATATCTTTAATTTCTTTTTAATCTATTTTCAATTCAAAGAAAGGAAATAGGTTAAGAGTTGAATACCATCACCTTTTAGATCAATAAAGATTAGATGACTAGAGATATTCTTGGGTAATCCTCCCTTCTAAAGAGTTGAATGAATGGATCTTGAGGTGGGAGATATAAGTTGGAAATAAAAATTTAGAATGGAATGGCTTCTTGAGGCATATTCGAATACTTCATTTTTCATATTTCAAGTAAAGAGAAGACATGTAAAACTAACTCATCTTAGCTCAAGGAAACCATATGTCATTGTTTAATGATATAAGGAGTTCAACAGTTTCCTTCATCTTCTAAGAATATGACCCTTTATCTATGGATGATGTGTGAATCATTGTATGATATTTTATCGCATATTGTTGTTCCTTACAAATCACACTCAACTTGTTCATTTGGCCCAAGAGGGACCCCCTCTTTTATTTTAATTTTTCTTTCTTTATTTTCTCTTATTTTTCATTTTTGTGGTTTTTGTTCTCCTTTTTGGTCTTTCGCTAATTGGGGCACCAGGGAAGTCAAATTGTGAAGAAATCCCTAAGCCTGATTAGCGAGGACCTTTTTTTCTATTTTTTGTTCAAATCTTCAATGCTCAAGCATTTGATTCTCTAGTGGGAATAGGGATTTCATTGGACTCCTTTGTCTGCCTTGCCCTGATTAGTGATAGTAACCTTAAAGTGATTGTAAGTGGTTATTGAGCCCATTGAATTTTGATCTTTGATGCCTGATCCCACACATACTATGGTGATGTCAACTATTCCTATTAATCAATTTACCACTCCCTTTTTTCTATTATAGGTAGGGTTTTTTCTTCCTTCATTGTGTTTGTTTTTCTTTCCTTTTGGGGGAGTTAGGTTTAGGTTTTATTTTTTTATTGTTGTTTTATTTTTTAGTTCCTTTATTTTTGTTTAGGTGTCTTTCCTTAATTTTGTGGTTACTTACCTAGCTTTTACGTTTTGGGTTTGGTTTTGGTTTTGAATGATAAGTCATTTTTACCTGGTGCAAGAGAAGACTTTTTATGACTTTTTACTCAAAAATCACATTGAACAAACCTTAAATGTCATTAAACACTCAAAATCCCTAAGTTTGAATCAAAATTGAATAAAATCTAGACATCTTTGATCCATAATTCCTGGAAGGCTTTGTGGTCATCAAGGGCTCAAGGTCCCTTGTCAAACCCAAACAATTCAAGGATTTTGATCCCCAAACCTCGCATTAACACTTCACCTTATCGATTATCAAGTGTTGGGGGTGTTGGGATCCTTGAACCTCAAAAAGATTGTGGATAGGCTAGATTGTGAGATTCTAACTAATGTTTTTGTCTTTTTACTAATTAGGGAAATTGTAGGAGATTTCACAAAGAGGTTATCACCTAAGGTTGTATCCAAAGTTATGAAATTTGATAATTATTATATTCAATTATGAACTTTCATATATCTTAGGGTGGTAGGGTGTACCTTACTACCAACCAAGATCCCTAAGTACCCATCCAAGTGGTTTATTATCATGGAGCTATGTCAACAAGTGGTAGATTCCCATAATTTGAATGTAAATAATCATAAGGCATGGTTTTTATTCCCCATTAGGGTGGGGCTCATTCTTCTCAAGACATGAAAGTATCCAAGTATGTTAGGTTCAAGTGGGAACATATATTTTGGTTGAATTAATGATATAGAGGAGGATGTTTCACCTAATTCACACCTATAGCCATGCGATAGGGGTCTTCTTTAGGCATGAGATGCATTTGGAAGACCATTGGGAAAATTGCATAGATTACTATGAGGTGAGGCTCAAATATTACTATCAGTTATATTTAGATTTGGCTCAGATCATTGAGGGGAATGAATATATCAGATGATTATAGGAGCAGGGGTTTTGATAAAATATTCCACCCTGGGTATAATGAAGATAAAGTTTCTGATCAACCTATCTTTAATGCAAAATTCCATGAGAATGAGCAGGAAGATGTAAAGTTTAGGGTCAAGCATATTCTAAACTATACCCAAGACTGGCTAAATAGGTGATTTAAAATCGAGACAATACCGATGGTGGAAGGGGTGGACAAGATCCTAAAGGCATAGCCTAGGGATTCCAAAGGGAATAAACTCCTATTGAATTGGTGGCCAACACGTCCTTGGAGATTTGTGACATGGATTAACTACCTCCTATGGGTTGGTTTAAATTTGACATTTGTATCGGGTATTGATAGTTCAAGTTTTCCGTGCGACAACGAATGATTCCAACAATTGGTATCAAAGCCTTGGGTCATAGGTTTGAGTCTCCCTTCAGTGGGTTTTGAAGGATCATTTGGTAATAAGGGGGATATTGTTGACTTGGTGGCCAACACCTCCTTGGAGATTCTTGATATGGCTTAACCACCTTTTGTGGGTCAGGTTAAATCTGACATTTGTATCAGGAATTGATAGTTCAATATTTTGGCGCAATGGAAAATGATTCCAAAAAATCGCTCATTCAAGTAAGACACATCCACATCCACTATAGTAGAAACCTCAAGGCATGCTATACCTATTTCTACTTGAATGCCTATACAATTTAGTAGACAACAAAAGGAGAAGGAGAGAAAAAAAGGTGGTGCTTCCACTTCCAGACTTGTAACTCCATATACTAATAAAATCTCACTAAATGTAGCCTCTACTTTAACACTTATTCTAACCCTTATAGAATCAATAAATGCACCTTCATCTTCCTCTTTTAAGAGGATTCCTCATTTCATGGTCAAAATCAGAAAGAAGAGTAAGTCTTACAATATTGGAGAGATGATAGGGAGACTCCTCAACTGAGTCAACTAGACTCTTCCTTAGGTCACTTTCTAGACCTACTAAGGTTTTTCTTTCCAACTCGGTGTTCAAAGGAACTCTACCAGACAAAACTCTAGTCGCTATCAAAAGATTAGAGGGCTCAACACAAGCAAAGAAGCAATTTCGTGCATAAATAAGTACCATTGGTGAAATACAACACGTGAATCTGGTGAGGCTATGGGAATTTTGCATGGAGGATTCTTGAAGGCTACTCATTTATGAGTACATGCCCAATGTCTCTCTTGAATCCTTTCTATTCCATGGGAAAGACGGTGAAAATCAAGGGAAGTTGTTGAATTGGTAAACCAGATTTCAAATAGCGTTGCACACTGCTCGAGCATTAGCTTATCTTCACAACAAATGTAGAGATCACATCATTCACTATGAGATTAAGCCAGAAAACATTCTCCTTGATGCCAAGTTCTATCCCAAATTAGCTGATTTTGGGCTAGAATTGTGGGTAGATATTTCAGCCGCGTACTAACCATGGCAAGAGGAACGATAGGCTATTTGGCTCTAGAGTGGATCTCAGGTCTTCCCATCACTGAAAAGGCAGACGTGTATATATTTGGCATGACACTATTGGAGATTATATCAGGATGAAGGAATTTTGACATGAATGTGGCCAAGTCCAGGTCTTATTACTTTCCACCCTGGGCTGCCGATCAATTACACAAAGGAAACCTCATGGCTATTGTTGATGGGAGGATAGCAGGTGAGGAAGATGCTCAAGAGGTTAGAAGGGTCATTGCAGCAAGCATGTTGTGCATTCAAAGAGACGAAAATGTTAGGCCACCCATGGTTCAAGTTATACAAATACTCCAAGGAATAGTGGAGACCAACACAACACAATTTTAGGCATCTTTGGACAGTCTTCTAGATCACCATTGAAGCGAGGAAAATGTCCTTCTTATTCAGCAGTTAGTCCTTTTATCATTTTATATATGGTCATTGTGATAGTAGTTAAAACTATAAGTTGGCCATGTTAATGCCAGCTATATAGATTTAGTAGTATAAATTTGTTGGATTTGTCACAATATTTCTATTATATTATTTCAAAATAATTGTTAATGTCTTTATGTGTAGATTGATTTATCAATTTTACATATATAAATGTTGGTTTTAAATTCAGGATACTAATAATATCACTTAGAGTAGGGCAATTTTTCAATTAGAAAGTGATAATCATTATTTTAACTTTTATATATTTATGTAATAATTCTTTATAAGTCTAATTTTCTAAAAACAATTAATCCAAATATTTCTTTTAGTCGTTATATGTTCTTTTCAAACTCATTCTATATCATTTTCAAAACCTAGCAAGTGAATCAATTTCTATGCTTGTGAGTATACAATTATTCAAGTGGAAACACCATAAGTACATAGTTATTAGAGAATAGTACCCAATGAATGCATTATTTCTACTATGCTAGTGAACTATAAAATACATACACAATGTATTCTTTAGTGCTAAAAATTTCCTTCCACTCTAGTGATAGTTTCCAAATAGAATGGTTTTCTCCAAATAGTATGGTTTGATTTTTTTAAATGTGTTAAAAGTTCTCAAGATTGTCTTAAACATTTATGTATTTAAATAGTTTCTTTCCAATTAAAATTATTAACTATTCCATTCAATTTAGCTTAACAATTTCTTTCACAAATAAATGAGCATAGCTAGAATATTATACATTTCAAATTTCTAGGTATAAAATAACCTAGGAACTAGATTAATTTATTTGGTGCAACTAAAAGACAATCATTCTTATTCCTAGACTTCAAAAATTAAGAAATAAAATATTTGATATTATTATCTATTAATTTAATAGAATCTCACATGAATATAATCAGTCTCTAATATTCCTTTACCATATGATATTTCAAACATTTTTCTATAAATAAGACAACTTTTAGTTCATTCCAACCTAATAATTATATTACTTCAGGCATTATACATCCTTGTAACCCCAAAGATGACAAAAATATGGGGTATAATATCCTTCCATAACTTCTACTAAGGTGGTACATTATTACACCCTTTAAAAATAATTTCGTAACCTAGTACATTTTTTTAATTGTTTCTTTTTAATAAAAAGGGTGCTTGGAATGATAGGTTGCAATGCACGTGTGACAGTCTGAAAAATCCTTGAGGTTTTTTGTTACTAATTAAAAATAGACTATGATGAATAGTTATATTTTGTGCCAAAAATATTGTTCTTTTAGATTGATCACATAAATGATAGAAATAATTGAGCGTGTAAGATATTATTGGGTGTGACAGACGGATAAGTTGTTTGAATTATAGTAAAATTTCACCTAGTGTAGATTATGTTTAATATTTTATATTGTTAAAATATCATTGTATTTGCAAGCACATCTCAATGATACTAGAAGTGAATTGATTTGAAAACATTTTTTCTCCCTTTAATTTTTTTCATGTCCTTATGTTGTTATGTGTATGAATGTGTTTCTTTATTTGTTTATGTTTGAAGCTCTAAATATTGAATGGGCAATTAGATTGAAATTAAATATTATAGCATCATTGCCCAATAATAATATAATATAAAACAAATACTTGGAATTCATAGGAATGTTTCTCATTACATCACATTGTGGCTTTATAAAGCCAAGTATATTCTACACTACCTTATTTATAGAATTCTAACTTCCCAACTAACCTTAGTACTAGAAATTTATTTTATTCTTTTACTATTACCTAACTTACATTATTATAAATTAACAGTTATATGTTAATTTATTTTTATTATTTAATCTAACCTAAATAGATATAATAAATATAACATTATGACCTTCTTATATCAATCTAAACAAAGGAGTGATAATTATAATAGTTATGATTAATCCAATTAGAAAAGGGCTCAAACCCATAATGTCAAGCCCGAAGGCAGTTCAAAAGGAATTTACAAGAAGTTAATTCAAATAGAAAACCACCAAACCAAAAAATCTAATTAAAGAACCAACAATAGAAAAGAAAAAAATCTAGAATAGAAACAAAAGCATAGACAGAAACTAAAGGGAAAGGGTTTTACCCTCCTTCCATTATTGATTTAACTCCTTCAGAGTTTCCAAGAATGAGTCCTTCATGTGCAAGTGTTGAGTTGACGCCAAAGTAGATGGGCCATCTTTCCCTAACAAATTAGATGTTTGAAAAGCAGTCGCATCTCTCCTTCTTTTAGATTTTCTTTATTCTAGCTCCTCCTAAAAGGTGTGAAATGATCTCGTAGTATTTTCCACCATGTCCTTGCTAAATTTGATATTTTCTTCAAGTTTTATGTTGACTTGATTCTAATTCGATTTAACATTGGAAAAATCCAACAACATTTCATGTTTCTTCTTCTCATAGAGAACCATTCCCCTCAATTCATGCACTTTATAAAAAATTGTGTCCTAATTGTCTGATTTTATTGAAAGTTCATCAATCTCTTCCCACATCTGGGCATCCATGAAAGTCTAAGACCAATCCATAGATTTACTCTTAATCTCTATAACAGATTCAAGTCTTTTGATCTTTTTCTTAGTCGTATGAAGTTACACAATAAGTTGTTTGATGATAGCATTCTGATGATTATATATGATACACAACTTATCGACTTTGTCCATAATGTGGGGGTATATATGTAATCCATCTTTAAGGGTGGGATTGTGCAAATATGGGGGAGAAAGATTCTATGGGGAAGAGACACCAGGACCATCTTTAGAGGAAGGAGGATCGTAAGTCTATTTGACATTCTTGAGGGGTGTATTTTCAGGGGTCAAATCTGACTCTATGGACCAAGAAGAGAAAGACTTTTTGGAGATGATAACAATTACCTCAATATTTATCCTATTTCACAAATATTTCATCTTGGTCTTCCTTTGGGCGTTAATCCTAGTTGATCTACAAAGAACGGTGATAGTGGTAGAAGGGGAAACCCTTTTACTGTCTTTTTTATTATAGATGCCAATAATTATAGGAGAAGATTTAGGGTTTAATCCAAAGTAGAGAGCCAAATGGAAAATACACATGCGAAGAATCAGACCATAGTACAAATTTCCCTACCTCCCCTTCCCATGTATTTTATTTTTAAAATATATTGGGATAGCAATGAAAAAATCCAAAAAGGGAAATTAATTTTAACACATCTTAAAGTGATTTAGAATTGGGAAGGGATAGTAGTTGAATCATTTGAATGTAAATTCAAGTATGATGAATTTGATAAGCACCAAAGCCACATCCTTCCATTCTCTTAGGAAATCTTCATAGTTTAAGTCATTATAAAGATGAGAAATAATTTCTCTAGGGATGAGGAATTTCTTGAAAACCTACTTGTAATGAGCTTTGGAGTTTCTATGAAGAGTTGTCCCTCATGTAAAATAACCAATTACAATAGCAAAAAAATCAATAGAGACCACAAAAGAGATGTCTCTTGATGAACTATAATTGATTTGGAACCTAATTGAAGAATCTATGATTTAAAATCATTAAGGAGTTGCTGATTAGATATGGAATATGATTAAATCAGTATTATGTTGTCATTGATGTCAACTAGTTTTGACAATACTTATCTTGTAAGTTATTATACCGATACATATGAAGAAAGGTGAAAAAGATGAAGAATAGAAATATCTACATGAGGAAGATGTATATGTCAGATGAGGATAAGGAATACATTGAGTAACTTTTTCATGAGTCTATGACCTTATGATATTGACTTTATTATGTTGCATTCATCTATGATGAAGAATAGAGCTGAAAGACACAAAGTAGTGTTGTCGGTAAATGAAGCATTTCAGTATACACCGATGAAGTATAGTGTATACCAAGCACATTGTTAACCAAGCTTGTGTTCACTGATGCATTTCTTTGCTAACCGAGTAGAACAAAAAGGAATTAAATGATCAGTTTAGCCAATAAGATTGATGAGTTGGAAAGTGTAAGAAATCTAGGTAACAGATAATGTCTACTATGAAGATCAATGCCTAACATAATTAAATGAAGATCTAATGGAGCAGATTGAAATGTGTTATTGACACATCAGCTGAGGAAGATTAAAGAGGCAAAATCAACAAAGATGATTAAGCGGCAAAATCTGATGGAGGAAAAGAAAATGATTTACATGTCTATATAAGAGATTGATGATTTCACAATAAAGAGAGGCAAAAGAAGAAGATATTGTAGAATTATCATGTGAACAAGCTTCATGCATTCTGATCATACTAGTTAGTAAGAACCAAGCTGAAGAACAGTTACCGAGCTACAGAGATTAATTACCGACGAATAGTAAGTTGATACATTGTTGAATCTAAAGTGTTTCATTGATCAAAAGAACTTGTATGAGAAAAATATTGATCTTTAATCTACAATTGAAGTTGTATTAAGGTAGATCATCTACTGTTACATATTTAACCATTGTATACAGTCAAATCTCTTAACTGAGTGGACTATAAAGTCTTATTATGTATCATTCATAAAATGAACATTGTTATCCTATCAACCCCATAGTGAATGTTGGTTGGATGATAACGGTGTGTCTAAAATCCTCTAACAAGGTCACACCTAACAGTTTGTTTGTAACCTTTAGCAGGGTTGGGTCTTCACTGACCTCACTTCAGAAGAGTGAATATTTTTGGGTTGCCGGTCCCAGGTGGTTTTTCCCTTCACAGGGTTTCCACATTAAATCTCTTGTGTTATGTGTTGATTGTGATATTTGTTTGTTATCATACTTTTCATATTACATGTTAGATTTGATCAATAACTACTATAAGTTATAAATTGATAATCGGTAAAAGCATAGATAGAAAAAGTATTTTATGTTTACTGAGTAGCAGAAGTTGAAATATTTGTTTTGAATAATACATTTTGATTTGGGACAGTGTTTAACTGATTCACCCCCCCCCTCAGTTATTCTAACAATTGGTATCAAAGCAGTGGTGCTTAGAATAGAGTTTCAAGGACTTCAGCACAAAGGTCTCAAGATGTATAAGAGGGAAGTGCCAAGACTAAACAAAGAGAAATTCACAATATGGCAAAGCCGGATGAAGCTGCACATATCTGGAATTGGGAATTCTAAACTAGAACTAATGGAGAATGGATATATACATCCAGCCACTAGTCCCTTAATTCTTGACCAACTGAAGGACAGGCATGAACACAATATCACCATGATGGAACTTGTTGCTGCCTGTACTGATGCTGAATTTGAAGACATCAAGGGTTTTGATACTACTAAGAAGATGTGGGACAAGATAAATCTAATATACAATGGAGATTTGAATGTTAAGAGAGCCTAAGCTGAAAGCCTAAGGCATAGATTTGATGATATGAAGATGAATGAAGGTGAGAACATTGTGAAATACAAAAATAGACTGAAAGAGGTAGTACATGCTATTAGAGCATCTGATGGAGTTATTGATGATGAAAGAGTGATAAGTAAGATTCTCAGAACTTTTCTACCAGTTTATGCAATCAGGATCTCTGCAATTCATGAAATAAGAGCTACATCAAACCTTACTCTTGAAACACTGATTGGTAAGCTTACAACTTTTGAATTGAATAACTTTGACAATAGTATTGTTCCTTCTATGGAATCCACTTTCATGTCTTCTTTGAAGATTAGTAAGTCTAGCAAGAAAAATAAGAATGATGGTAGTGATAGCAATACCAATGATGAGCTTGATGAACTTGAAGCTCTTATGGCCAGAAGATTACCCAAAGGAAAAGGAAGATATAGAGGTAAGCTAACTTTGGCATGCTTTAATTGTAAAGAAGTTGGCCACATCGCTGCTAGATGTCAAAAAAAGAAAGATGATGATAGATCCAAAGACCAAGCATAAGGAAGTTATGGGAGAATAGTCAACAAAAGCTACCGACATACAATAGAGATAATCGAGACAACTATGACAAAGGGAAGAAGGTATGTTACATAGCTGAAGATATTGAATCTGAATCTGATTCTAATGATGACATAGAAGTTGTATTTGTTTCTATGAAAGATGACCCAGAGGAAGAAGAAGAACATGAAGAAATAACATTGATCTCTAGAGTAAACATAAATGATACCTGGATCATAGACAGTGGCTATACACATCATATGACCGGTGATGTAGAGAAATTTGATAAACTTGATGAATGCAATGGATGATCTGTGAGAATGGACAATGATTCACCTTGTATGGTAAGAGGTAAAGGTTCACTGATGATTAATGATAGAATTAAATGTGAAAATGCATACTGGGTAGATGGACTGAACTATAATTTGTTAAGTGTGGCACAACTAAACAATTCAGGCCACTGACTTTCTTTTGAGAGAAAAAAGGTGAAAATTTATGATGATGGAGGAAGACTTGTCAGAACTGGTACACAATCCAGAGGTAACCTATTTTATCTTGATATTGATCAGTATTTTTGTTTTTTAATGAAGGATGAAGATGCATGGTTGTGGAACAAAAGGTTATGCTATGTTAACTTTGACAACATGATCAAGATTAGCAAAAAGAGAAGAGTTAGAGGTTTGCCTAACTTGTCAAAACCTAATCATGCTATGTGCCATGAATGTTAGAAAGGTAAGATGACTAAGTCTAGTTTCAAAAGAAAAGATTACTCAACATAGAAGATGCTTGAATTGGTTCATACCGACCTATGTGGTCCTATGCGAACTCAAACTTGTTCTGGTGATAGATACTTTATTCTCTTTTTTTATGACTATACTAGACTGATGACTATTATGTTCTTGAAAGAGAAATCTGAAGCTTTTAAAATGTTCAAGTGGTATAAAGCTAAGGTAGAAAAAGAGATTGGTAAAGAAATTAAATGCTTAAGATCTGGTACAAGAGGTGAATTTATCTCTGGTGAATTTACTAATTTCTATAATGAGCATGGTATTAAAAGATAGGTCTCTGCACCGAGGACATCTCAGCAAAATGGCATTGCTGAAAGAAGGAATAGGTCAATAATTAACTGTGCTAGAACATTGATGATAAAAAATAATTTTTCTTTTACATATTGGAGAGAAGCTGTCGGTACAACTGTATATGTTCTTAACCAAGTACAACTAAAGAAGGACACCAACCAGACACCTTATGAATTATGGTTTGGACACAAACCTACTGTAAGTTATTTCAAGATTTTTTGGAAGTAAATGCTTTATTCTGAAAGATGAAAGAAATGGAAAATTTGATTCCAAAGGAGATGAAGGGATATTCTTAGGATATTCTACCAAAAGTAAAGCATATAAATGTCTGAATAAGGTTACAAATAAGATAATTGAAAGTACTAGTGTCCGTGTTGATGAGTTTGATGACAAGAACATAGAAGATAGAAGAAAGTAATCGGAAGACTATGGTAGATTCACTTACATTGAACAACCTAATTATCTACCCAAGTCACAACCTATTATAACCGGTCAACAGGAAAATAATGTAGAACAGCAGGAAGAAAAAATTGACAAACAAGATGGAGCTACCGAGAAAGCTAATGAACCTAAATTGGATGAACAAGAAAGAAGAGACCAATTACTAGCTAGATTTTTTAGGAGACATCATCCTGAGACAAAAATTATTGGAGATAGACAAGCTGCAATGCAAAGTAGGAGTAAAGCAAGACAAGGCACATGTCTAGTTTGTGAATTTGAACTGAAAAATGTGAAAGTTGCATTAGAGAATGATGAATGGGTTAATGGAATGAAAGAGGAAATAGAGAAAATAGAAGAGAACAAAACCTAGAGCTTAGTACCCTGACCAAAGGACAAAAATATTATCGGTACTAAATGGATATTCAGGAACAAGTTGAATGAAAATGGTGAAGTTACAAGAAATAAAGCTAGATTGGTATGCAAGGGATATGCACAGGAAGAAGTCATTGACTATGGTGAAACATTTGCACCTATTTCTAGATTGGAAAAATTTAGAATGCTAATTGCATATGCTACACACAAGAAATTCAAAGTCTATCAAATGGATCTGAAGTCAGCATTTCTGAATGGTATACTTGAAGAAGAAGTCTACATTGAACAACCTGAAGGGATTGTTGATCTAGACAACAAAGACATGGTATGTAGATTACAAAAAGCTTTATATGGTTTGAAGCAAGCACTGAGAGCTTGGTATGAAAGATTGCATGCTTACTTGCTAAGTATTGGATTTGTTAGAACAAGTGAAAACAATAGTTTGTATATGAAAGGTTATACTGATGATACTATTCTTATTGCTGAGATATTTGTGGATGATATTATTTTTGGAGGACAAGATCACATATGTAAAGCCTTTGCTGATGAAATGAAAAAGGAGTTTGAAATGTCTATGTTTAGAGAGATTAAGTTCTTTCTAGGACTATGAGTGATTCAGCAGAGTGATGGGATATTCATCACACAATCTAAATACATAAAGGAAGTATTGAAGACATTTGGCATGGAAGATGCTAAACCTATGGGAACACTGATGGCTACTAGATGTAAACTGACAAAGGAGGATGAAACTAAAGAGGTAAATCAGACACTTTACTAATCCATGATTGGTAAGCTAATGTATGTAGTTCACAGTAGACCAGATATAGCACATTATGTGGGAATTATTGCTAAATTTTACGCTAACCCTAGGGAATCACACATTATTGCTACTAAAAGAATCTTAAGATACCTAAAAAAGATAGAGGATTACAACATTTGGTATCCTAAGGAAGGAAATTTTGAGTTGAAGGTATACACCGGTAATGATTGGGCTGGAAATGTGGATGATAGAAAAAGCACCACCGGAGGAGCATTTTTCTTTGGTGAAAGAATTGTAACCTAGACAAGTAAAAAGTAGGCTTGTATTTCTCAATCTATAGCTGAAGCAGAGTATGTTGTTGCTGCTACTAACTGCTCAAACACTGCATACATCAAGCAAGTGTTGGAAGGAATGAATGAGGTAATCACTGACCCGGTGATTATATACTGTGACAACACTAGTGCCATTAATATTTTAAAGAATCCAGTGATGCCACTAGTACATTTAAACTTAATTTTTGAATAAACAATTTGACCATCAAATAAAAATGTTTAGGTTGGTCGCATTATAGAGGGAAAACATTTTTTTTAGTACATGCCCATTTTGGTCACAATTTCAACCCACATAGTGGTAGTCGAAATTGTGACCAACACGGGCATTTATTAAAAAAAAAGTAGTTTGAAACTTCATTTCAATGCTTCATTTCAGCGCGCACGAAGGAGGTAGAAGCTAGAGAAGGGTAGAAGTGAAGGAGATTTAGGGTACACTGTGTCAGCTCTGCTATGAAGTCGTGGACCTAATTTGTGATTTCATCACAGAGATGCCATGCCGCTGGATGAAAAAATAAATTAGGGTAATGTTATTTAACTTGTTCAGTGCTCGGAATTGAGAAATACATTAACTGTGCTTCATGGTCGATGCCCTAGTTTGGGTGTAATCAATGTGTGGAACCACTGAAGTAAATGAATGTCTACAATAGTGAATGAAAAGGGATTAATACAAAAATAACACCAGTCTTAAGTACCCTCTCACAATCCATTTTAGTCGACACCAACCTAGGTTGAAATGCCCAGAAATTGGTTGCGGGTGCATTTCATTTGAGCATTTCATTTCAAACTTCATTTCAGCATTTCATTTCAGCATGCATGAAGGAGCCGGTAGAAGTTAATAGGGTGAAGAGTTGAACCAAAGGGTTAAGGTATGTTGAATCGATTTCCAATAAGAATCAAATGCTAAATATAAACTGTGGATTTAGGATTTATGAAAAGTTGGTTGAATTAGTTGTTTAGAATTTATATAAGTTGAAAATGGATAAAAATGTAAGCAATAGAAATACTCTATTTTTTGCAAAATTCATTCATCTTGAAGTCTCAATTTGGTTATTCTGATGCATTAAAGGAATTGCAACATTTCTTTGTTCAATTCATGCCATTTTCGAATGAGTCATTTTATATTGAAACTGTTGTTACACTAGTGGTATATCTAATAGCATTTCTTATTTTATTTTACTATTATTGCAGTAGGAACTTAGAATAATGAGAACCATTCTATCCTAATAATGAGAACCAATAGGCTTAATAGGCTTCCATTAAAGACTTAGGATAGTAATAACTTTGTCTTCCCTCAAAACACTTGACAAGATGAAAACATTTTTAGACACCCTTTTCAAAGTTCTATAACACACCAAAAGATTTTGTAGGGTTACTTTGGACCAACACACCTAACCATGACTGAACCCCTGTTTTCAATGCATGAAAATGACCAAATTTTCAAAGAAACTACTCTCCTCATATTCCCTTATCCAACCAAACCTTCAGCAGAGTTATAAAATGACTCAAAATGGTTAAATCCACAAGAAATTAGACTCGCGGGCCCTACAACACCAAAATTCCCAAATCTTGACTCCAAACCCTGGTTTGCTAGGTCTTCCCCAATCTCCTATTACAACTCACTCTTGCATCAAATTAGTGATAAAAACACCATTTAGTCAACATGAAAAAACATTTTCAAACATTAAAACCCTTCCTTATTTAGACAGATCATCCACTGCTACACATTGCATCCAATTTCATTGTATTTTCTCACTATTCTTTAACTATGATCACCTTTACGCCACACAACTCTGCATATGCATGGTTAATGATCTAATAACATAGGTTAGAATTAACATTCCATGGTTAGAATGGTTCTCATTATTATATAGACCACTGGCATAACAACAGTTAGAATGGTAATAAGCTGCCAAACTGTTCCAAGTTAGATCTTTTAAACATTTGAGATTGTTGATAGGCTAGAGTGCCTAGATCTCTAAAATTACCAATTTTCATTGTGTTTTGAATACCACCACCCTTATTCCTTTTGGTTTGGAGTAATTTTATTTCATTTTAAATAAGTTATGGCAGTTTTATTAAATTATTTGAATGATTAAATGAAGATTGGATCATCAAGATCAAGATTGGATTCAAAATTACTCCAAACCAAAAGGAATAAGACTCCAAACCAACAAAATAAAACTGCCATAACTTATTTAAAATGAAATAAAATTACTCCAAACCAACGTAATAATTGTGCAATGATTATTGGAAGCCATTCTCAACTCAATTAATGACCAGATTTAAATTGCATTCTCTATCGCACAGAAATGATTTCCACAAGTTGATAAACTTCTTCAATAAGTTCGATACTAAGACTTGAGTTACATCCAAATGCAACATAAAAAATTTAAAATAAATATTTTTTCTCTATTATCGAATTCCATCATAGCGTATTCATAATAAAGATGTGCTCGATCATGATGAAAATATGGGTGTTAGACTGTCGAACTGAAAGAGCAAACCAAACAAAATGAGTTGTAAATAATAAAAATGAAACATTCGGGAAACACTGAACAATCACAGAGAAGAATCAAATGTAAAACTAGACTATTATTTTCATTCACCATATGTATTACATTGATCATCTCATTCCCATTGATCTCTCCCTTCACCAATTCTCCACTCTCATACCCCCTATTCTCGACTTCTACATTGCAGAGATAAAGATCTCCAAACTCACAACCTGATAACTAAATCATACAACTTAGTGAATAATACTCAAAATAGAGATCAATGGTGAAGACAAAAGGAATTCTTACATTTAGTTAAGGGTAGTACTTAAACAATAATATACATCAATAGTGAAGATTAAAAGTCACCCTTACATTTAATGAAGAGTCTATTATATTTGAGTCTATCAGAAAGTCATGGAAAGTTCCTTATAGATATTTGAAGAGAGTCGTATTATTCATTACATTACTTGCAATATGTATGTTGATATTTCATTGTCTCTATATATGCTAAGTGTTTATATAAGAGTGGGGATATGCTATGTAACTTACTTAGTCACAGTCTTAATTATATAAGGATATATACTTAATCGTAGTATAAACTTGAATAAAAAATAGATAATTTTAAAATAGAAATATGAGGGGACTGGGATATTATAAAATAATGAGCATATCTTTGTGAATTATCCTAAGATTGTAGGGCTCAAATATTCATTGTGATTAATACAAGTTTTTAAATTACATTGATTGATGTATTTTGAGGTCATATAATATGGAAATAAGAAAACACCTACATAAAACTTCATATCATCACAATATAACATATTTTGATTCTCTGCAAATTTGAACAAGTTTTCATTCACAATATAACATAAAATGTTTTGATTTGGTCTTATATGTTAATTATATATAGTTCCAGATTTATTCCTTATGAAATAGTGATGAGATTTCATCTTTTATCTCTGTTAATGTAATTATGGGTCTATTATTCACATAATGTCTGAGATATAATAATTCTAGTACCCCTAATTTTTTGATCTACTTATGTCTTAGTTTACTGTATAGTGTTGGAGTTCTACATTATGTCTGTACCAAAGATATTCTTCCAACTTTGATGTTACCGTTGATTACTGAGTGTATGTTTAATCAGCTAGCTGGATTACTAAATTGGTCTTTTAACACATTCTCTCATCTTGTTCGATGACTTCCTCACTATTCCTTAGTATGATCTTCTCACAATTCCTCTTAATCTTCTCACAATTCTTACAAAACTAACAACATGCCTCATGTTATATGGAAAATTGGTAAACAAGGAGCCACTATAGTTCAGTTCCCTTTTTCTAAGTCCTTCATGGAAGTTGAAGTATCACTCTTTAGGAAACTTATATCTCCAGTTCAAATTTCCCATTAAAATCATTCAAATATTTGAAAATAATACCCAAATTCGCTACAGTGGTAAATTATTAACAAAGCATAGCCTTATAGTTCCATCAGTTTGACAATCAATGGTAAGAAATACCTAATAATATTATATTAGAAGTGAAATCTTGATGCTAAGACAATTACTTTGTGACCATAATAATCCTACATGTGTTTTTTTGCACAATAGATAAAGTCTTCTATTCAATTCCAAGAGAAACTCACAATTTCAATTGTGACCACACTACGCTCATCGCAACAAACTTGTTAGAAACATGAAAAGAAAACATGTTAGCAATTCCATCATTTGTCTATTGTCTGGGACAGTCACCATAGAATTATTTGGATTGTCTCTCCTCTTGCCTTCCAAGGTTAAAATGACCTTTTTTTCATCCCTCCTTGAATAGACCCTTACCATCTTGCACTTGTGTAATGATAAGACACCAATGTTGCTAATTAAGGTTGGTGGGATGATTACGCCTATCCTAAAAAAGACTATCAAATCATTATGCTTTCAAATTGATTACCTATCGATGTATCTCTTGTAAGGGAGAGAAGCCAACCACATAAAGAACATGCACATAAACACGGCAACTAAAAAACTTAAATGGAATAGAACAAGAAGTACCAAATGATGAATGCTCAATTGTTGTAATGGAAAAGCAATATCAGAACCATCCATTTATAGTCCTAATGATTTTGGAAATTGTTGACAAAGAGTGTTTCTTTTTTTTTATTATAGTATAAATGATTTTTCTATAGTCATAATGATTTTTCTTATTTCTTGTCTTTTGTCCCTTTTTTGTCACCTTCTTTTGATGGTATATTTCATTCACTCTATGTGGAATACTATTTTGTTCACTATTTTATTTCAGCTTCATATTTATTTCATTTTTTATATACACACAGACTACACATGGTTATAAAGAAATGAGCTATTTCATTTAGGTTTACTTTTCATTATTGTAAATGGTTAATATTTTTGATGGTACTCCTTGGTGTATTTGGACTGTAAAATAATCATATAAAAATAATAAATGTAGTAATGATGGTGGGGTGCATTATTGATATAGGTTTGATGACTCTTGTCAATGTGGAAAACTGTCAATGTGGTGGTGGGAAGTGTGTGTTGAAGACTTCACGGACATTGAACAACCCTGGACGACAATTTTGGTGCTGCCCTAATTGAAAAAGGGTTGCTAATTTGTATATATTTAAAGTTTCTAATGTAAATACTATTCATTATAATATAAGAACTAATGTAGACTGGGTATCACAGGGAAATAATGGCTATGAATACTTTAGCTGGGTCGATGACAACTCATCTACATCTATCCGCCCATCTCCACTTATTCGCGATGAAGGATTTGAGTGCAAAACGTGTCAAGCTAGGGAAAATTCCAAAATTATATTTTTACGATGCCTTCTCTGTATTGTAATCGCATATCTAATTTTTTGCAACCATATGTAGAGATGAATTCAGGAGTTAGTTAGTTTAGTATTTTCATATTGTAACTAATATTTTAATATTGATATGACATAACTTCTCTTTTCCTCAAGTGTGCATATATATGGTTTACATCTTTTTTTATAATAATTTTTCATTTTTATGGCTCAGGTGAGCCCCAATCTACTATCAATCACATGATTTAACATTGATTTAGGCTAGAGGTAAACTGCATGTGTCATGTAAACAACATGGTTGAATGCAATCTCTTTTGTGTGTTTTCAAGAGTTTTCCCACCAATACAAGCATAAATAATGCATTGAACATAATCTATAGATTTTGCATGGTATGAAGTCTCACTGAAGTTTGAGCATAGTGTGGTATGAAGTCTCACTAAAGAAGAGTACTATAGAGAGCAGGCCTACCGTACCAAGGAAGTTTGACAAGAACAAGGAATATGGCTTAAACAGAATGTGAAGACGTCTTTCTAGCCTAGGCTTGGATCCTTCGACAATTAGCTTGATAATAAATGAAGCAAATGAGAGCTAAGAAATTAGCTTCCAAAGAAAAATCTTGTAAATGAACTGTGTGTACCCCAATTCCTGTGCCTTCTGTGCATACCTAAATGATATATTTGAAACAACAAGGTTAAATTTAGCCTTAACCTTGTTGTTTCAAATATATCATTTGGGTACGCACAGAGAGCACATTAATTGGGGTACATATAGTTCATTTATGGGATTTTTCTTGGAAAGCTAATTGCTCATCTATCATTTACATTATTTATAAGCTAATTGCCGAAGGATCTAGGCTCAGGCTAGAAAGATGTCTTCCCAAACACATAAAAAACATACACATAAACATGACAACTGAGAAACATAAATGTAGATTTCACAATAGCTGAGAAACATAATTGTAGGCATCATGGTCACAATTTTTTGGAGACAACATAATTGAGTTGTATACCCAGACGATGGAGAGCAACTTCTGGTCCTCCAATTCCAAGTTGACACTACGGAATCCAAAGACCGTAGATAAGGAATAAATTTAGAGAGCAGCTTAGGGCCATAATGACCAAAATAATATAGGATGAACCTCAAGTTAAATGAGGCAACTATAAACATTTTAATAAAATTCTATTGAAATGTTTATAGTTGCCTCATTTAACTTGAGGTTTGTCCTATATTATTTTTGTCATTATGGCCCTCCTCCTCTCTCTACATTTATTCCTTATCTATGGTCTTGGGATCCCGCATTGTCAACTTGGAACCGGAGGAGCAGAAGTTGATCTTCATCATCTGAGTATACCACTCAATTACATTGTCTCCAAAAAGGTGTGATCATGATGCCTACAATTATGTTTCTTAGTTGTTGTCCCAGGACCCCTTATGACCCTTTGTGACCATTTACGACCTCTAAGAATACATCTTAGAGGTCCTAAAATGTCGTAAAGGGTCATAAGAGGCTTCTAGGAGGGGCCAAATGAGCTTCCACCTTCACGTGGTTGGCCCTGTTAAGTAGAGAATGTTAATTAAACTATTCTTGAAAAATAATTGTAGGCATCATGGTCACATCAGGGATGAAACTATTCCAATTTGTCACTGTGGGATAGAGAACAACTTGGAACCAGAGGTGCAGAAGTTGCTCTCCATTGTCTGGGTATACCACTCAATTACATTGTCTCCAAAAAATGTGACCATGATGCCTACAATTATGTTTCTTAAAGAATGTTAAACTATTCTCAAAACAAAGAGAAGTTCAAAGAGAAGCTAGCAACAACCAATAGAATGAGTGTCGACACCTAAAGATAAATATCAAATAGGGGAAAAGCACCTACAACAACAGAGGCAATAACTATAGATACAGATGAGGATATCATAGAAATCCATAATTTAGTGTTTCAGAGAACAAATGATAGACTGTGAATTAGGCATTTCTGCGATATCATCATCTAAATCTATTATTTACATTGGAATGCAGCCTACCGATATTGATACTGCACCGGCTGAGCATGATGGAGGCATCAATTCTAATGTGAATTTTAGTACTCAAGGTATACATTTTCTATTCAAATTTTGATTAATGAATATTTAATACAAGAAAACATATTCAATTGTTTAAGGTGGATTAGTTGTGATGATGAGACGCACCATTTAGATGTTAACTATGACAATCTCTTGGTTTCAGGCAATGCAAAAGGAGAAGCCTAGTTCAATATGCAATCTTTTAGAATATGCACGGATATCAAGTGGATTTGAAAAACACAACAGGGTTGCATTTTTGATAGAGGTCTTTAATTTCGTATTTTAATTTATAGACCATCACGAAAATGTAAACATGTTGTGTTTTTTCAACTCCACCTACTATCCGTGCATATTCTGCTTGTGTTGCACATGCATTCTCAGTTCAGAGTGGGAAAAATCTTAGTTTTGATGCAAGGGAGAGGAGACAAACACAAAGAACATGTAAATATACATGACAACTACAAAACATAAATGTAGGTATCACAACAGTTGAGAAACATAAATGTAGGCATCATGGTCCCAATTGTTTGGAGACACAACATAATTGAATGCTATACCCAGAAAATACAACACAACCACTACTCTTGCAGTTCTAAGGTGACACTGTGGATCCAAAAACCATATATAGATTCCTTATCTTTGGTTTTTGGATCCCGTAGTATCAACTTAGAACTACAGGAGTAGTGGTTGTGTTGCATCATCTGGGTATAGCACTCAATTATGTTGTGTTTCCAAAACATTGTGACCATGATGCCTACATTTATGTTTCTTAGCTGTTGTGTCCTAGGACCCCTTATGACCCTTTATGAGCCTTTACAA
This sequence comes from Chamaecyparis obtusa, assembly GCA_027943335.1. Classification (NCBI taxonomy): domain Eukaryota; kingdom Viridiplantae; phylum Streptophyta; class Pinopsida; order Cupressales; family Cupressaceae; genus Chamaecyparis; species Chamaecyparis obtusa. Next base: position 22,326 of record BSBK01000219.1, read on the forward strand.
CCTCGAAGAATAGATCTTAGAGGTCTTAAAATGTCGTAAAGGATCATAAGAGGCTCCTAGGAGGGGCCAGATGAGCTTCCACCTTCATGTGGTTGGCCCTGTTAAGTAGAGAATGTTAATTAAACTATTCTCAAAACATAATTGTAGGCATCATGGTCACATTTTTTTGGAGACAACATAATTGAGTTGTATACCTACACGAAGAGCAATTTTTGCACCTCTGATTCCAAGTTGACACTACGGGATGGATAACAACTTGGATCCAGAGGTGCAAAATTTGCTCTCCATCGTCTGGGTATACCACTCAATTACATTGTCCCCCAAAAAATGTGACCATGATGCCTACAATTATGTTTCTCAAAGAATGTTAAACTATTCTTGAAACAAAGAGAATCTGGCAACAACCAATAGAATGAGTGTGGACACTTGAAGATAAATATCAAATAGGGGAAAAGCACCTACAACAACAGAGGCAATAGTTGTAGATATAGATGAGAATATTGCAGAAATCCCTAATTTAGTGTTTTAGAGAACAAATGATAGACCGTGAATTAGGGATTTTTGTGATATCATCATCTAAATCTACATCTATTTTATTTACATTGGAATGCAACCTGTCGATATTGATACTGTACCAGCTGAGCACAATGGAGGCATCGATTCTAATGTGAATTGTAGTACTCAAGGTATACATTTTCTATTCAAATTTTGATTAATGAATATTTAATACAAGAAAAAATATTCAATTGTTTAAGGTGGATTAGTTGTGATGATGAGACATGCCATTTAGATGTTAACTATGATAGTCTCTTGGTTTCAGACAATGTAGAAAGAGAAGCCTAGTTCAATATGCAATCTCAATTCATATACATAGGATATCAGGTGGAGTTGAAAAACACAACAGGGTTGCATTTTTTATAAAGGTCTTTAATTGCATATTTTAAGTTATAGACTATCGTGAAAATGTAAATGTGTTGTGTTTTTTCAACTCCACCTCCTATCTGTGCATATTCTACTTGTCTTGCACATGCATTCTCGATTCAAAGTGGGAAAAATCTTATTTTCAATGTGAGGGAGAGAAGCCAAACACAAAGAACATGAAAATAAACATGACAGCTACAAAACATAAATATAGGTATCACAACAGATGAGAAACATAAATGTAGGCATCATGGTCCCAATTGTTTGGAGACACAACATAGCTAAATGCTATACCCAGAAAATGCAACACAACCACTTCTCCTGCAGTTCTAAGTTGACACTGTGGATCCAAAAACCATATATAGATTCATTATCTTTGGTTTTTGGATCCTGTAGTGTCAACTTAGAACTAGAGGAGTAGTGGTTGCGTTGCATCGTCTGGGTATACCACTCAATTATGTTGTGTTTCTAAAACATTGTGACCATGATGCCTACATTTATGTTTCTTAGCTGTTGTGTCCCAGGACCCCTTATGACCCTTTAAGATCCTTAAGAATACATCTTAGAGGTCTTAAAGTGTCATAAAGGGTCATAAGAGGATCCTAGGAGGGGCTAGATGAGCTTCCACCTTCACGTGGTTGGCCCTATTAAGTAAAGAATGTTAAACTATTATCGAAAAAAAGAGAAGCTCAATAATTTATATCTGAATACCAATTTTGTTCTTATCAAACCATCAAAACATTTAAATAGCCTTTTAAACTACTACTAAAAATAAAATATTTAATCAACATTTACTTATAGATTTGTGTGCTTGTCTGAGTCTGATACGCAGATCTGCATATCAAACTCAGACAAGCACACAAATCTATAGGTAAATGAAGCTTTCTTAGTCAGTTTGATTTTTCTTGAGGCTGTGAATATATAGTACAATGAAAATGCTTTGTTCAATCTAATTGTGCTAAATAGAAGAAAATAGCTAAATCAAAGCTTCATAGATTCATATATGCATACTAATTATAGACAAGCAATATATTCAACTAAAAGTAGGAATATATTGAAAATGGTGTCACATTTTTTTTAAACAAAAGTTAGTATTGGTCAAAATTTCATCCTTTACATAGTACTAAATTTGACTAGGATGCTATACGTTCAATGGTCCATTCAATGAATTTCGGTGGATAATTCAATGATAAAATGGTCTCAATTTCAACCGTTAGACCAATTGATCAATGTCTTATTCTTCCAGTTCCAAGGGATTGTTGCAGTTGATAATTCAACCACTTATGGGGTCAAAATTGTGACTATTATTTACCATGTAGAAAATTTGACCAAAAAAGATCAATGACAGATTTAGTCACCTATTTGACCAATTGTTGTAGAAAATTTGACAAATTCTCATCAAAATTTAAGGTAAAATTTACTAGTGTGCACTCTAAGACAAAGCATATATCTATTAAGTATCATTACTTAAGAGATCAAGTGTAGGAGAAGCAAGTGAAATTAGAATTTGTTTCATCTAAATAACAACTTGTAGATATCTTTACAAAGCCTCTACCGAAGGATACATTTGAATACTTTAGGACTAGACTTGGGGTCCATCCCCTGTCTACTGGTCACTAAGGTGATCTAGATGTTGCATCAGCCTAATCTTATCAGAAGATCATTCATGTTGATGAAGCATAGTTCACACTTTGGATCATGTTCAAGGTTGTGATTAAGTTTGGAAAACTGAAATAGATTGGGATATCAGTATATTAAGATACAGAGAATGTAGTGAACAATAGAGCTGTATGCTTATTTGTTTCTTTGGCATTGTTGTCAAAGGGAGAGATAAATAATATGAATGGAAAGATAAACAAAACTGATGAGAACTAAGGGAGAGATAATCTGAAAGGAACAGAGAATTGAAGATCAGTTACTGAGAATAGAGGTAAGAACAGGAGAATGGAAAAGAGAATATCTAATAATTGGCATTACAACATTACAAATGTTGAGTAACATAGTGATTAAACATATTAATTCTATTCAAATTACAACATTTGTTCACAGAGTTGTAGAATACATGTTTGGTATGCGTATGGTACATTTCATATTACTTGAGTTTCCATCAATGCCAAAAGGAGAGACTGATGAACTATAACTAATTTGGAACATAATTGAAGAATCTGTGATTTAAGATCATTAAGGAGTTGTTGATTACATATGGAATATGATTAAATTATTATTATGTTGTCATTGATGTCAACTAGTTTTGACATCACTTATCTTGTAAGTTACTATACTGATACATCTGAAGAAAGGTGAAAGAGATGAAGAACAAAAATATCTACATGAGGAAGATGTATATGTCAGATGAGGATAAGGAATACATTGAGTAACTTGTTGATGAGTCTATGACCTTATGATATTGACTTTATTATGTTGCATTCATATATGATGAAGAATAGAGCTAAAAGACACAAAGCAGTGTTCTTGGTAAATGAAGCATTTCAGTATACACCGATGGAGTATAGTTTATACCGAGCATAGTCTTAATCGAGCTTGTGTTCACTGACACATTTCTTTGTTAACCAAGTAGAACAGAAAGGAATTAAATGATCAGTTTAGCCGATAAGATTGATGAGCTGGAAAGTGTATGAAATCTAGGTAACGGATAATGTTTGTTATGAAGATCAACAACTAACATAATTAAAGGAAGCTTAAAGAGGCAAAATCAACAAAGATGATTAAGCGGAAAAATCTGATGGAGGAAAAGAAAATGATTTGCATGTCTATATAAGAGACTGATGATTTCACAATAAAGAGAGCTGGAAGAAGAAGATATTGAAGAATTATCACATGAACAAGCTTCATGCATTCTGATCATACTGGTTAGTAAGAACTGAGTTGGAGAATAGTTACCGAGCTACAGAGAGTAATTACCGACGGACAGTAAGTTGATACATTGTTGAATCTAAAGTGTTTCATTGATCAGAAGGACTTGTATGCGCAAAATATTGATATGTAATCTACAATTGAAGTTGTATTAAGGTAGATCATCTATTGTTACATGTTTAACCATTGTATACAGTCAAATCTCTTACCTGAGTGGATTATAAAGTCATATTGTGTATCATTCATGGCATGAACATTGTTATCCTGTCAACCCCATAGTGGATGCTGGTTGGATGATAATAGTTGGTCTAAAATCCTCTAACAAGGTCACACCTAACAATGTGTTTGTAACCTTTAATAGGGTTGGGTCTTCACCGACCTCACTTCAGAAGAGTGAATATTTTTGGGTTTTCGGTCCCAGGTGGTTTTTCCCTTCATAGGGTTTCCACGTTAAATCTCTTGTGTTATGTGTTGATTGTGATATTTTTTTGTTATCATACTTTGTATATTACATGTTAGATTTGATCAGTAACTACTATAAGTTATAGACTGATAATCGGTAAAAGCATAGACAAAAACTATTTTATGTTTACTGAGTAGCAGAAGTTAAAATATTTGTTTTGAATTATACATTTTGATTTGGGAAAATGTTTAACTGATTCACCCCCCTCTCAGTTATTCTAACAGTCCCTAATGGTTACTTTTGGACTTTATCCCAAGACTCAAAGAATTTGGTAGATAAGTCAGGATCTTAGCACTTCATCATTTTGATATAATTATCTATATGGCCTCATTGGAGAACAGGCCAAAGTCTAGTATTATTCTTGAGTTTTTCACAAGTATTAGGATTATTTTGTATAATATCCCCTCCCATGGATTTTTGGAAATAATGTAGCTTCACAAAGACATATAAAAAGAGTGAAGTAAAAGTTTCCTAAAATGATTTATAAAAAAACTAGAGAATTAATCCCAACTAAAAGCCTCACCTTGGTGTAATAATTACTTCTTAATTTGTGACCAATCATCATGAATGAGAAGGGGGGTTGGAAATTTTGTATCATGAGGTGAGGCTTCATTATTTATTTTTTTGTGACAAGTACAACTTGGCGATGACGGACCCAATTTGGCATGGATCCTAGCTTATGATTGCTAAGTTTAGTGAAGCTAGTATTACTCACAATTACATTTGTAGTTTTTATAGAGATACGGTGAAGGTTTATTAGAGAGATAATATGGGTGGTATTAAGAATAAATTCAAACCTCTAAACTGTGAGGAGTGGAAATAGAACAAGGAGGGCTTGGATATCCTGAAGAAAGGTGGGATGGTAGGATTTATGTGTTAATATGATTTAGAACAATAGAGAGGGGGGGTGAATTAGTTGTTCTCAGGCCCAGATGTATAAAAAAAACTTTAAAACTCTTCAACAAATCAAATCCAATAACCAACAGCTACTCAGTCATTACTGATTGCATAACAGAAATATATAATAGTGTAGTCCACTATCCAATAGTATCTAGCTTGTAAAACATAGAAATGTTCAAACCAAAATATTCACACAATTATTAACACCGGGATTTGTAGTAGAAACCCAATTAGGGAAAAACCACTTTGTAACATGTTACTATTATTTTCACTCTTCTAAAGTGAGCTTTGTGAAAATCCAACCCCGTCAAAGGTTACAAACACACTGTTAGGTGTGACCCGGTTAAAGGATTTAAACCACTCTATTAAAAGTGCGCCTTGTTATAGGACTTACATACATCCCATTAGAATGAAACCTTTTTCAAAGGATTTATACAAATGACTATTAGGTCAACCTCTGTTAAAAGGATTTTGATTGATACAATGGTTAGAAAGTAATAGTAGTATTGATCTGAAAAACACACAACTCACTTTGCAAATCAGATCCAATTCCATACACATATGCTAGCTTACTGACTATGACCCTTCACCATCTCCATCACTGATCTACTCATAAATCCCTTCAAGCAATCACAACACTTCTCCTTCAGCCTTTTCTGCTTATACAATCAATAACATCAACAATACTTCTAGCATCCTCTCTCTTTCAACCTCATGCTTAGGTTTCCTTAATACTTCCTCAATTAGGTCAATAAATCTTTTTCCACTTGATCTCCTTCATAGATCTTAGGGTTAGGTCAGATTCATCAAATTCTTCCAACTTTATGTTCTTTATCTATCCTTCTAGAAATATCTCAAATCTCTTAATAGATTCACAATAAAACATTTTACAGTGGATTAAATGCTTTCATACAATCAATAAATAAAGTCAACACATTTTACATAATCCAAGAATTCAACTATGTCAATTGGGAATCTGAATTCTTCCTCAAATGTAAATTACTGACGCTTGGTCAATACAGTGTTCAACTCCTCGGTCTTCATTAGAAAGCTTGGTCACCTCAAAAACTATTCCCTCATCTAATACTATCTTCCTCGACAATTAACTGATGTTTAGTCAACACTGAATTTACTCAGCATATACTAGCTCATTCAACACTATCATCACTCGATTTAAAATATATTTCTTCACTTTTACTCAGTTAAGCCTACCAGTTTAGTCTTCATCCTTACATAGATAAATAATACATTTTCTTATCATTGTGTCACATAATCAAGTACACATTGAAGTATCAAGATAACTCAACCTTTCCTTAGGTTCTATTGTTACCAACCTTGCCTATCCTCTTCACAACAATCAAATAGATATAGTATTTTCAAAAATAGAAATAGTCTTACCAGTTAAGGTTTGACATCAATGAAATACAACAATTGCTTCAATTGCAATTTCCAACAATCTCCCTCTTTGGCATTGATGGAAACACCATATGAATAACACATAAATTACCAACCAATCCAAAACTTATCTGTCCATTAGAAATATTTATAATATCCTTAGCTTCATTTTGATACAGAATCAATTAGCCATGCTTGTATGACCATCCACTGAATCTATCCCTCTTGATCTTTCATGAAATCTCACCATATGTATTCATCTGTGATCATCTCCCTCTTTGACAAAAATGCCAAATCGGCAACAAAAACATACATCCTGCAGATGTAGATATTATCCTTTCAGTTGAGTAATAGTATTTCTCCCTCTATCATCTTTTCTTATGACTGATTCTTGGCTTTGCTCTACTTTTCACAACTCTAGGCAGCTCCTAAAGTGTGACCTGACTCTACATCAATTTTTCAGATACTCTTTGTAGCACATTTGATGCATTTCTCCTAGCTTGACTAGGCAGCCCTAGTTAGGGAAAGAACCCCTAATTGAGCTCTTAGATATTCATGAGCTTCCTTAGGTAAAGCTTTAGTGAATATGTCTGCTAGTTGTTCCTTTATATTCACATATTCCATTCAGACCTCTTTGTCTTGTACCAGTTCCCTCAAGTAATGATACTTGATGGTGATGTGTTTGGTCTTTGTGTTCATCACTGGATTCTTAGAGATGTTGATAGCACTTGTTTTGTCACAGTAGATGACAACTGGTTCAGTGATCTCTTCTTTCATGCCTACCAACAATTGCTTTATCCATACCAAGTTTGAGCAGTTCACTACTATAGCCACATACTCGGCTTCACCAGTAGATTGGGAAATACAATTTTGTTTCTTGCTTGTCTAGGAAACTAATCTCTGTCTAAGAAAGAAAGCTCCACCACTAGTACTCTTTCTGTCATCCACATTTCCTACCCAATCAGCATCAGTATACACTCTCAGTTCAGAATTTTCATGCTTCTTGTAGTACAATCCATAGTCACTAGTCCCTTTCAAATATCTCATTATTCTTTTGATAGCCATCATGTGAGTTTCCTTAGGATTGGCAGAGAATCTTGCCACAATCCCAATAGGTAAAGCAATATCTGGTCTGTTGTGTATAGGATACTACAGTTTTTCAATCATGGATCTATACAAAGTCCGGTTTACCTCTGTAGCATCATCATTCTTAGATAACTTTTGTCCAGTAGCCATGGGAGTACTTACTAGCCTTGAATCTTCCATACAAAAGGTTTTTAGTATCTCATGAACATATTTAGAATGGGTGATCAAAATTCCTTTCTCCATCCGATATACTTGTAAACCAACAAAAAATTTGATCTCCCCAAACATACTCATTTCAAATTCAGTTTGCATTTCATTTGAAAATTTCTTACACAAGCTATCTTGTCCACCAAATATAATATCATCTACAAAAATCTTAGCTAACGAGATTCCTTTACCTTCTTCATCTTTCATGTACAAATTGCTTATGTCATTTGTCCTTGAGAATCCAATCCATATCAGGTAGTTGTGCAGTCTCTCATACCATGCTCTGGGAGCTTTCTTTAGTCCATACAGTGCTTTATTCAGTTTGCAAACCATGTGTCTTTTGTTTGGATCAACAAATCCTTCTGGTTGTTCAATGTACACTTCTTCTAATATACCATTTAATAATGCAGACTTTATATCCATTCGGTATACCTTGAAATATTTATAGGCAGCATATGCAAGTAAAGTTCTTAGTACTCCTTCCAATCTAGCTACAAGGGAAAATGTCTCCCCATAATCTATTCCTTCATCTTGTGTGTAGCCTTTGCATACTACCCTAGCTTTATTTCTTTTGATTTGACCATGCTCATTCAACTTATTTTGGAACACCCACTTTGTTCCAATGACATTTTTATTTTTTGGTCTTGGCACTAGAGTCCAGGTATCATTTTTCTCAACCTGGTCTATCTCCTCATTCATTTCTTGTATCCAATCTTCAATTTCTAATGCCTCCCTTGTTGTCTTAGGCTCAAATTCACATAGTAAACATGTTGGATCTTTTGTCTTGCTTCTGGTCAAAACTCCAGTATCCTTGTCTCCAATGATCTATTCAGGCTTGTGATGACTCCTTATATATTATGGTAAAATAGGTTCTACTCTCCTTTCATCTTGCTCTTTAGGTTCATCGACAAGATTTTCAGATTCAACTTCTGAATACTCGGTAACCTCTTCTTGATACTTAGTAGCTTCCTCCTATCACTCGGCACATTCTTCTTCTCTCTTAGCATTGTTTTCCTGATGCTTGGCATTTCTTACCCGAGACTCAGCATTAGGTGCAAGTCTGTCACTTGCCTCTCCTTCCTCTATATACATAAAAGATCTATAATCTACTAGTTCTCTTTTACTGCCAGCTTCATTTTTCTCTACATACTCATCAACTTTGACATTCACACTTTCCACAATTTTGTTAGTGTTAGATTTTAAACACTTATAAGCTTTACTTTTTGTGGAATAGCCTAGGAATATGCCCTCATCACTTTTAGCATCAAATTTTCCATTCCTCTTGTCCTTTAGTAAGTAGTATTTTCTTTCAAAAATTCTAAAATACTTTACATTAGGTGCATACCTGTGCCATAACTCATAAGGTGTTAGATCTATACCTTTTTTGATTTGTACTTGGTTAAGAGTATAAACAATTATACTTACAGCTTCTCTCTAGTACTTTTTTGCAACATTCTTTTCAATCATTAATGTCCTTGCACAATCCAAGATAGATCTATTCCTTCTCTATGCTATACCATTCTGTGGAGGAGTTCTAGGTGCAGACATTTGTCTTTTGATCCCTCTATCATTGCAAAATAGATTGAATTCATTGGATATGAATTCTCCTCCTCGGTTAGATCTTAGAGACTTCAGGTTCCTACCTGTCTCCTTTTCAACTTTAGCCAAATACCACTTAAATAATTGAAAAGCATCTTATTTTTCTTTTAAAAACATTGTTGTCACCATTCTGGTATAATCATCAACAAACAAGATAAAATATCTAGCACCACAATATCTTTGTACACCCATAGGTCCATAAAGGTTAGTATGAACCAAATCTAAAACATTCTCAGAAGTAAAAGTCTTGCTCTTAAAACTAGACTTTGTCATCTTACCCAATTGACATTCTTTGCACATTACATTCTCTGGTTTCTTCAATCTAGGAAGACCTCTCACTTCCGTCTTCTTACTAATTTCTACCAGATTATCAAAGTTAACATGGCATAGCCTCTTATGCCATAACCAAATATCATCGAGTTGTGCAATCATACATGTTTCTTTAGATAGGTCTAGATAGAACAAATTACCTCTTGTTTGTTCTCCACTTCCAATCAGTTCACTAGTGGCATCAAATATTTTGGCCTTCTTGTGATGAAATTCCACTTGGTAGCCAGTGTTATTAAGCTATGCAACACTCAATAGATTATAGTTAAGACCCTCAACCCAATAAGCATTCTCACAAGTGATCTTATCAGTCATCTTAATCAATCCTTTACCTCTAATAGGACATGGTGCATCATTACCAAATTTTACACTTCTACCTTTATAATGATCTAAGGTATCAAACTTACTCTTGTCACTAGTCATATGATGTGAACAACCACTATCAATAATACATTTATCATTTTTGTTCACATAGGAAATCAATGCAGTTTTCTCATCCTCATCAGACTCATCCTTCATTGCAACATAGACAACCTCAATTTCAAAATCATCACTATCAATGTCAGTCTCTTCTTCATAAATATAGCAGGATCTCTTACCTTTTCCTTTGTAGTCCTTATACCTCTAGTAACCTCTATCTTCTCTTTTGTCTTTATGCTTTTTGTCTCTTTCTTCATTCTTATCATCTCTATCAGAACATCTCGTAGCTATATGACCAACTTTATTACATGAAAAAAATAGAATAGGGAGTTTACCTTTATACTTTCCTTTTGCCCTTTTCAGTATTCTAGCCATAAGAGCTTCTAGATCCTCAAGTTCTTCATCAGATGTACCACTTTCACTTTCACTTTCACTTATGAATCTTTTTTTTTCTTTCTTTGACTTACTCAGAACCATTTGAGACTTAAAAGCATATTCAACATTACCAATAGTGAAGCTATCATAGTTAGAAAGTTCAAAAGCAGCAAGCTTACCAACCAAACTTTCTAAAGTAAGACCATTGTTAGGGTTACATCTAGATTCCTGAATTGCTGAAATTTTGATGGCATAAATAGGACATAGATTTCTCATTAATTTCCTATTACATTTTCATCATCAATAGTTCCACTTTCTCCTCTAATGGAATTTACAACTTCTTTTATTCTACCACAATATTGTGGAATATTCTCACCTTCTTGAATTCTCATTTCATTAAATTTACCTCTTAGGCTCTCAACTTTTTCTCTCAGTACATTTATGTCACCACAATAGATGTTTTCAAGAGTGTCCCACATTTTCTTTGCATTAGTGTAGTCTTTGATGTCTTCAAATTATGGATAACTTAGGGCAGATGCAATATCCAACATTTCTTGGTGGTGCTCTTGTTTGGCTCTCATCTCCTCGGTAGTTAGAGGTGAAATAGGTGTGACATAATCATGCTCCACATAATACTTTGCAGAATCACCAGTACTAACCAGATGCATCTTCATCAAACTTTTCCATGTAGGGAAGTTCTCCTTATTTAGCTTTGGTACCTCCTTCTTATACATCCTAATCATTCTTCAAGTACCTTTAAACTTGTTCTTTGTAAGTACCAAAAGCTTTGATACCAATTGTTAATATGATTTAGAACAATAGAGAGGGGAGCTGAATCAGTTGTTCTCAGGTCCAGATGTATAAAACAAACTTTAAAACTCTTCAACAAATCAGATCTAATAACCATTAGCTACTAGATCATTACTGATTGCATAATAGAAACATATAATAGTGTAGTCCACTATCCAATAGTATCTAACTTGTAAAAAATAGAAATGTTCAAACCAAAAAATTCACACAAGTATTAACACGAAGATTTATAGTGGAAACCCAATTAGGTAAAAAACACTTTGTAACATGTTACTATTATTTTCACTCTTCTGAAGTGAGCTCTATGAAAAGCCAACCTTGTCAAAGGTTACAAACACACTATTAGGTGTGACCCAATTAAAAGATTTAAACCACTCTGTTAAAAGTGTGTCTTGTTATAGGACTTACATACATCCCATTAGAATGCAACCTTGTTCAAAGGATTTATACAAATGACTATTAGGTCAACCTCTATTAAAAGGATTTTGACTGATACAATGGTTAGAAAGTAACAATAGTATTGATTTGAAAAACATACAACTGACTTTGCAAATATCATATCTAATTTCATACACATATGTTGGCTTACTAACTATGAACCTTTACCATCTTCATCATTGATCTATTCAGAAATCCCTTCAAGCAATCACAACACTTCTCCTTCAGCCTTCTTTTCTTATATAGTCAATAACATCAACAATGCTTCCAACATCCTCTCTCTTTCAACCTCATGCTTAGATTTCCTTAATACTTCCTTAATTAGGTCAATACATCTTTTGTCAATTTATCATCAGAGGATGATGAGAATCTAGAGCAGGAGAAGAGTATTGGGGAAAATATTGGGGAGGAGAAAGGGGGAAAAGGTAGGATGGAGGGTGACATTAGTAATCTGTGTGAAAGCCAAATTTCTCTAGAGAAGGAGAAGGATAATCTACAAAATGTCTACCAGGTTATAGATGAGATTATGGATAGTATTAAAAAAGGCATTACAGGAACCAATGCCACAAAGAATACTGCAATGAGGACACTAAAAAGGAAAAAAATGGGGTAAACGATATGACTAAAGATAAGATCTACTTGGTGGATTTTACCTGGACGTTGGGTAAAATGATGGATAATATTGGCAATATTAAAAATAAAATGTGGGTGATGGGATGCAAGGTTAACCTTATTAAGAAGACCAATTTTGGAGACAAACCTATTGTAGAGTGCCTCAATAAAATGAAGGATGTGGTGGGTAGGGCGGAGGCTTATGTTAAAATGGTTGACAAAGTTTGCGAGATGGAAAAAAAACTGAAAGAGAAAGAGGACAGGGCTATTGATGGGGATTTCAAGGGTAGGTTACATATGTTGTATAAAAGAGTGGATAAATTAGAAGACGCCATGAGAAAAATCAATGAGTAGTGCCTTGTTAGTCTTAGAGCCTACACTAAACATGCTAAGATCTTGGTTGACAAGATGGAGTACGAAAGGGAGAAAAAGATGTTAAGGAGCTGAAGGACACTATGGGACCAAGAAAGCATACACAAGAAAGCACAAGAAATACTAGCCTCACAAGGAGTTGGAAGAGCTTAAGAACTTAGTTGGGCAAATGCAGGTTATGGTGATCTAGGATGAAGACCTAATGAAATGCATTTAGCTATACTTTTTCTTGTTGTCTTATATTTTGGATATCCTCGTCTGTGTTTTTTGGTTCTAGCTTATTGTTTTGGATATTAATTTTTGTATTTTGGCTTTTGTTCCTTGGTGTTGTAGCATAGTTTCTGTAAAAATTTAATGCTATATTTTTAACTCTTTGTTATAGGTTGCGGGTCCTTGTTAAACCTATTTTTACTTAATCAAAACAATCAGGGAGAAATGTTATATAAATTTAAACACTTTAAGACCTCTATGATTATTACAGTTTCTTGATTTAGATTGACATTCTAATTTGAATTTGAAATTCAAGGTTTTATGATAGTCAAGAGATATCTATGAAAAAGGTTACATTTATAATTGCATTAAGTTTCCTTTTAGATGGAGCTTCTCTAAATGACTAGCACAATGAAGATGAAGCCTTTTTATCTACTTATTGTTATATGGTGAAGACTGTGATCTTTGTAGGAGGTGATTTTTTGTTAGTGGTCAATGTAATACTTCACATTATATACTATATAATTGTTTTTTCTATTAAAAATTCATCTTCCTAGATGCATGAGAATCAAGAGGTTTATATGAAAAATCACAATCTGGAACATCAAATGCCCACCCTCTTTTTTGTGCCTAAAAATGCATACACCCAATATTATGGGAATCCCTGGCAATACATGATGGATGGCTCATAGAAGATCCCCATATCAATAGATCCTAGATAAATTTCAACTTGGAGGTGAGGCCACTGAAATATCATGTGTCTATTATCATTACATTTCTGAACATATTATTATTGAATTGGGTGTATGTTTGGAATATTCTTCACATATATCAAGAAAAGCATATTATTCTTATGGTAAATGGTATAAATATGGATGATTGTTGTAGCTAAACTTCATCTGGTGAACTAATTAGAATCCAACTTTTTGTAAGTAGTTTTTTACTATTTTTTTAATCTTATTAGTACTTGCAGTATTCTTGCAATCATTTTATTTATTTTTTTATTTAATAGTTTTGTGTAAATATATTTTAAATTTTTAAATTGTGAAAAATATTTTATGAATATTTCATTAACCAAAACAATTTAACTTTTATTATGTCATTCCATCACTAATTTATCCTCCTGATATGTCTCAATAGTGGTTGTGGATGAAAAGTTCTTATGCACTTTCCCTTTGTGCTTACCTAATAAGTCATTTTCACACATGATTTTCTTTCTCAATATAGAATACGTAGAAATTTCTAGAATTGGATGCAGAATGTTGAATCATAAAAATAGAAACAAAAAATCAAATTTATTTTATATCCTACATTTCTCTTTATTTTTTCCCAAAATATTCCACCTGACAGTAATTAGTTTTATTATTTTGCAAGTTGATGCCATACTTTATTTTCAATTTAGCAAGAGTTACATTCAACAATATTTTTTTGAAACTTTCCTATCCACTTCTTTTTCTTTGGGGAGATTTGGATCCTCTGGTGGGTTCAAGTAAAGACAAAAAAATCAAGGATATATAACCCAATTATTCTTGTTCATCACCTCGCAACAAATTCATTCTTTTTAAAAATAAATGGAGTAGGGTAAACTATCATGGATGGTAGTTCTGTACTCTATGAAGACTTATGGCCAACTATTTGCCTTCTCTCTCTTTTTGTTTTTTTCTTAATTTTAATTTTAAAGGAATATATAGTTAGGGTTAATTGTATTGTGTACTATATGATCTAATGGATGGTCATCACCGGGCTCTTTCTCTTCAACAGATCTCCTGACCTAGTGAATTATTAAATAAATAACTCCTCTTTTCTTTCTTTCTTTCTTTTCCTTAAGAATTATCATCAAAATCACTAATATATTTTGAAATAATTAAAATCTATGGATCTATTTTACCGGTGTTTTCATATGAAAAAATTATTTTGTAGCTCCTCATGCTTTTCTTATAGTCTGTTTAGATTTGGTTTTCTTTCTAGATAACTGTTAATGGGATTTTTTTTTATTTTCTATAATTAATAATGAATGTTGTATATAATATTATTTTAGTTCCTTTTGTCATGGCTATGAACTATTTATTGGTGGTATGAAACTCTATTTGTATTCAGCCTTATTGTTGTTGTATTTATAAGCTTAACGGGCTATTGTAGTACAATAGTCCTGTGAAATAATTTTATTTTTTTTCATCTATTGTTTTATGTGTGTTACAATGTTGTGTTTATTTTTCTTTTCAAATCTATAGGATTATTTTACTAGAAAAATATGAGTGGCTATAGGTGAAGAAGCCATGGGAACAAATAATTTAGAATCTAAATTTTCTAGTACAAAACTTGTGTTAAAGTGGAGCAATATTTTCTATTTTTAAGATTGCAAAAAGAGGAGCCACATTGATAAGGTGAGTAGTCATATAAAAAAATCGTGTGAGGCCTCACCCTGAACATGTCATAGCCATTTAGTTACTGCATTTGAGATAGACTTATTTGATGATTATATTTTGATGCTTTGTGGATTACTGATACTTTATATTATGGTTTTATCACCTTAGAGGTTAGATGCACATTCAGTTATGTTATTTTGATTAAATTGTGATACCTATTTGGAACCTTTATGTGTGATTAAGTGGATTTAATGAATGATTATGATGTCATGATGATATTTAATTGCAATTGAATTATTTATGCTATGATTATGTTATAAGCTTAATTTAGTGAGGAATTATGCAATTTCATGATGAGTTGTATTTATGTTATATGATATTTCGAATGAATTATCTTGATCATTAATGTTATGAATTTACATGTATTTATTTCCTTCGACTACTAATGTTGGACTTTAGTGTGCAGAGAATTAGACCATGGTAAATTCAGGGAACCAAAGCATAGACTTTTGTGTAAATCAGTTCGAGTCAAGGTTGCTTCTAGTGAGAGGCAAAAACCTCATTGTATTGTATTTAATTCATGAAAGTAAATGTGCATGAATGTATTTAATTTATATGTTTAATTGTTAATGTAATTTATGTTAAGTATGCCCAAGTGGATATGTCACATGGCTTGTGATGTGTCATTTTTTGTTGTGTCACTTGACACTTGTGTGTGTACTTGTGGCCATGACATGTCCACTTGGGGATTGGATGCCCACCAACCTAAGATAGTACCCTTGAGGATCCCCATGAGAATCCCTTGGTTAGGGAGTTTAAGGTGGAGTCATTTTATGAATTTCCAATTTGAGCTTTACATGGGTTTTGGGGGGACTTAAAAGGTGCCTAGGGGTGTGTTTAGGCCATTTTTAATAAGCCCACTTGATATACCTATGGGTAAGGGGAATTTTTAACCATAGGACAATCCATGGTTGACCAAAAGACCCCTCCAAAAGTTGGATTTTCAAAATGGCTGAAAATTCACTTTTGAAGCAAGGTCTTGGTTAGAGTTCCATCCAATTAAGATGCTAGTCTTTGGTCCACCTTTTTGGCCAACCTTTTTAGGAATCCATATTTGGAAACCATGTAAGAAACTTGGGAAGACCATCCAATGAGAGTGAGATCCTATCGCTAGGAGATTGTCTCGAGGCCTTTTTAGAGGGGACTCTTCTTTTGGAAGAGTTTGACACCCACTCTCTAGATTTGGAGACTTGGCTAATTTGGAGAAAGAAGACTTAGGAAAAGAGGAGGCTCTTCATCAACTTTCTTCCATAAACTTGGATCTAGGTTGGTGGCATTCTTCATTCTACTTGTGATGTTTTCATGTGGAAGAATTCTCAAGAATATTTTCATTTTTGCATGGAGAAACTAGTTTTTTTGTTATTATGTGCTTATAATTTATGAATCTTGTTATTGTGTGTTAGTAAATGTTATATGAAATCTTGAGCTTGTTGTAGTGCATGTTCTTGTATTGTAAATGTGAAGTTATGAGCTGTTGAATTTTTCTTGTTGTGTTGTATTATTTTGTTAAGGGAGTTTTTTCTCAAGGCCACACTCACCCTTGGGAGGGAAGAGTATCCTTGGGGATGAAGGGAATATTGGGACAACCATGGGTGTAGAGTCTCTCCTTGGTATGGAGAAGGAAGAAACATAGATGTATGGGCTCCATGTAGCCATTTCATTTTGTATTTTGGGGGTCATAAGGGATTGTATGGCTTGAAGCCATAAGGGTCATAAGGAGTTTTGTTATGTTGGGATTTTGTGGCAAGATGCGTGATGAGAAAGCCAAGTGTAGGATTGTCTTTTATTATTATGAAATGTGCTTTCTCCCCTTGGGTTTAGTTCCACCTTCACCCCAATTTTTGAGTCATTTGGAGACTCTTTGTTTTAGCCTTGGGTGGGAGTTTAAATGAGATTTTTATGTTATTATAATTGTGGTTTGCTTGATTGTGAAACCTTGTCTATGTGATGGTTCCCCAAGCTCAAGGGTGGCTTCATAGAAGCCTAGGTTGGGAGGTGAGCACTCCATGGCCTATATTTGTTTATTTGCGGGATTGGAAGCCATTGAAGACTTCATGTTTGAAGTTGTAATCTTGAGGAGTTTGAGGATGTATTCAAAAGTTGATTTGGATCTTATTTGTTACATGTTTATTGTATTCTATGGCAATCTTAAGGATCCCTTGAGCTCAATGTATTTTTGTAATGGAGGTAACACTCCAAAACTTGTGTTTGTATCATAGTGATGTTGCATCAAAGTTTTGAAGAAATGTATGACTTTTCTTTGATAGATTTATGATCATATGAGAATATTGTATGTTGATCAAATGAATATTTTAGTGTATTCATGTTATATTGAATAAGGGATGGACAATGTTTTTTTCATTTGAAAAATTAAGATTTGTTGGATTAGTTTTTGTGGAGGCATTGTTTACTTACTTGTTGATAAAACTTTATGTATACATGTTGAAAAATTATAAGAAAGAAAATTTATTGTAGTATCAATATAGTCCTTTGTAAAGGTTTCATTTGAATAGAAATGTTAGTGCAAATAAAAGAATTGTATTGAAACTCTCTCTCTATCATGCAAGCTTTCTTGTTATTTTGTTATTAGTAGCTATGTGAAATACAATATACTTTAAGAAAAATTGACAACTAGTTATGTAAATTGTTAATCTTTGATCATTTAGTCATTTCTATGCAAAATAGAGTTTTAGAAATTTATTCAATAAATAGACTTGAACTACATCACCTTTGGTAAAAAGAGACAAACAAATCATGAGCTAAGTGTAGAAAAGAAAACCAACAAATCAAAAAAAAAAAAGAGAAAAGTGCAAAATACAGACCTATAGGTCTCTCAAAAATGTATGGGAAAAATTCCCATATATTTCCCAAACACACAGTCATTATAAAACATTAAATTCCAACCACTTGTAATTAAAAACAAAAAAAAAGACTATTCTAACCTATCTTAGGAGTCTAGTCACCATGGGGGATGCATCTGGGTTGTCACCCCAAAAATGCCAAAGGGACCTTTTAATATAGATATCTTATGATAAGCCCCACTTGTAAAAAAAAAGTTTATAAAAAAAAAAGGAGACCTTTTAAATATAAAGCCCAAGTAGGGCTTATAAAGTAAAAGTTAAAAAAAAAAAATATTAAAAATGTTTTTAAAAAATTTAATTTAAAAAAATAAAATTAAAATTTTATTGGAGGGGGGGAACGTGGCCCCCACCACTCCATGGCACCCTCAGTAGGACCTATCGCAGCAGGTACTGCCACGCACGACAAGCCTACTATGACAGACCCTGTCGTGCCATGCGGGGTCTACACTACAGCGAGGCCCCACACGGTAGTCCCGCTTAGGGGACTTTAAAAGGAATGGGGTGCGGGGGGGGGGGGGGGGGGGGAAACAAGAAACCCCCCGAGATTTTTTTATTTATTTTTTATAATTTTTAATTTAAATTCTTGTTTTTAAATCATTTTTTGGTTTCATTTTATTTTGTCAATTTTTAATTAACAATTATATTAATTAATATTTAATATTAATTAATATAATTATTAGTTAATACATAGTTTATTTAATTGTTTAATTTAACTTTTAAATAATAGTTAATTTAGTAAATAAAATTTGTTAAATGGATATTAATTAGTACTTTTGCTAATCGACATGTTAACTTTATGTATGAATATGTTAATTTTATGTATGCATTAAAATATTTACAATTTAATCAAAATGTTTTATCTATTAATTAACTAATATATTTGTTATTATACATATTCCATATATATTGATTAATATATTATTAATTAATATTTTGTTTCGGGTTAGTCTAACTTAACCCTCCAGTAAAGTTTTTTTAAAAAATGGATTAGTTTAGTAAGTTTAAATAAATTAATTTGTACTTCTAGAATTCATCTACTTTGTCTTATCTAGTGTGTTAGTTAATTCTTTTAATTGCTTTTATTAATTTGCAATTAATTCTATTTATTAAATTGAGTAAGAATATTTTGGTTTGGTTAGTGGTATGAATAATTTAGTTAATTTCATTATATTGAATTCAGTATTGTTTAGAACCATATTAATCACTTACTTAATTATATTAAATTTAATATGTCAATCTTGGGTTTAATCCTACGATAGACCTAAAGGTTAGGTAGAAGTTGTTTTGAATACCATTAATAGTTGTTATATTGGCAATTCGTGAGTTATCAATTTAATAGACTAAGATTAAGAATTAAACTAGTTAACCCTAGAACTTGATGGGCATATTGATATGCTAGGGGTGAGCGTTAACAATAACCCCTCCATCAAGTTAGTGAGCACCTTCTTAGGATCAAGTGTACAACTTTAGTTAACTGTTAACCTTTAACTTAAACTTATAACCTTTTTTAAAAAAAAAAATTGGTGTGTTTTTGCGTGTAAATTTATGGGCATGACATTTGGTATCAAAGCCTAGGTTTCAACATTGGAACCAAAACCCATTACATTTCTTAGCTAACTTTGACCCCTTTTGAAATTGTTAGGATGCCTCCCCTTACGCATCAAGATTAAAGACGTAATAGAGGACAAAGAACTAGGCGAGCCCCCTTGGTTCGTGAGAAAGATGAACAAAGGGCTAAGATTTCGGTAGTAAATCAGCCACAACCACCACCACCACCTAATAATAATAATTAGGAGGTCTTGTCAGCCTTACAAAACCTCATCGGGGTTATACAGGATAGGTTGCCTCTATTTATTCCTTAGTCAGAGCACCAGTTGTCTAGTGGACACATATCAGAGGACAACGAGAGGACTATTAGCCCTCCATGAGATCGTGAGGAGGGGAAGGGGGCACATGAGGTGGAATCAATTCACATGCCATAACCACCACCTAGATTTGTTTAGAGGGCACCCTGTGATGCTGGGGACCATATTAGAGATCTCCTATGGTTACAACCACCTTTCTATTATGGTTCTATAGAGGGCACATATGCTGAGGCATGGCTTTTGAGATTAGACAGATGCTTTGGGTTTTGTCAGTATGATAGCAATGTCAAGGCTTGTTTTGTAGTATACCTTTTAAGACGAGGTGCTTCCACATGGTGGAAATAGGAAGAATTTAAGAACAACACCACTATGGACACTATGACTTGGGAGACCTTCCTAGAAAGGTTCAGAGATAGATACCTATCAGAGCACTATAGGAAGTGGCATATAGATAAGTTCCACGAGCTCTAGCAAAGGGGACTTATAGTGCTACAGTATGAAACCCACTTCCTTGAGTTGTTACCTTATGTAGATTACATGAAGGATGAAAAGCTATGAGTCAACCATTTTGTTAAGGGGCTCAATGATTGGATATTAGGGTAGGTTAGCATGACCTCTCCAGGAACCCTACGTGAGGTAGTTGAGATGGCTTTGGTTGCAAAAAAAATTTGGGGTAAGTCTAGAGACGCTCATGATAGGTCTCAGAACTATAACTTCACATCACAATCATAGAGGCATGAGAAGAGTCACTGGAAGGGTAATAATAGGCATTCCTCAAGGTCTTTTAATAAGAAACCACAACAGCAGACCCAACAAAATCATAAACAAAAGCCACCATAGGGACATTAGGGCTCTAAGCCCAAACAGTAGCAACCACAGGGACAAAGGAAGGATCAGCAACAATAGTATATAGATGCACCCCCAACACGGACTCAGTAGTCCTCTTGGGGTGGTTTCAACAGTTCTAGTAGGACCAAAGGAAAGAAATTCTATAGGCCACAGGGAGTTCAGACTCACACTCATGGTTCTTTCTATGCTTGTGGTGCCATGGGGCACTTAGCTCGCCATTATCCTCAAGGTCAGATGATAGGCAGTCAGTAGATGGCAGCATCGGATCCTACAATTGGAGACTTTGGAAAGTCTCATAGGGTATTTGCAGCAGTTGATAACCACCAGGCCGAGCACCAGGCCACAGTGATAGAGGTTTTAGTTATGATCAGCGGTATTAGTGTTACCATATTGTTTGATTCTAGTGCTACTAATTTTTTTATATCTCCATTTTTTGTGGAGCGTTTCAGGCTTGTGGTAGCTAGATAGGAAGTTAGTTGGGAAGTGGAGTTAGCATCAAGGTCTAGAGTGTCAGTCAACTCTTTAGTAAAGGATAGCCAAGTGAAAATTGGTGATTTCAGCACTACTATGGATCTTCATATCACACCTCTTAGTTCCTATGACATGGTACTTGGCATGGATTGGATTTATGCCCATAGAGCTAAGTTATATTGTTGACAAAAGAGGATCTAGTGCCTTGATGATCATGGTACACCTATTGTGATTTGTGAGATTCAGAGAGGCATCTCTCTTCGTATGATCTCATCCATGCAGCTTAAGTAGAGCATGCAAAAGGGATGATAGATTTTTTCTATTACTATCAGTGATAGAGAGGATGAGGAGGAAAGGGAACCATCTCTTGATGATTATCCTATACTTTAGGAGTTTACATATGTGTTTCCTACTGAGCTTCTAGGCATGCCTCCTCGTAGAGTACTCGATTTCCACATAGATCTTGTTCCAGGAGCTGCTCCAATTTTGAGGGCACCTTACAAGATCACCACTAATGAGCTTAATGAGCTCAAGATACAGTTAGAGGAAATTTTGGAGAAGGGTCAAATTCATCCTAGTTTTTCACCTTGTGGCACACCTATTATCTTTGTTAAGAATAAGGATGGATCCTTGCGATTATGTATGGATTACTGACAACTTAATAAGCTTACCATCAAGAATCGGTATCTGCTCCCCAGGATCAATGATTTATTTGATCAACTTAAGGGTTCTAATGTTTTTTCCAAGATTGATCTTAAGTCAGGTTACCATCAGTTTTGAATTATTGATAGTGATATCCCTAAGACTCCATTCCGTACCAGATATGGGCATTATGAGTTCATAGTTGTAGATTTTGGACTCACTAATACTCTAGCAGTTTTCATGAGCCTTATGAATGGGGTATTCTATACTTCCCTTGGTAAATTTGTAATTGTGTTCCTTGATGATATCCTAATTTATTCATAGGATGAAGAGGATAACAAGAGCACTTGAGACTGGTATTGCAGTGTCTTAGAGACAATCAGTTGTATGGAAGTTTGTCCAAATGTGCTTTCTATAGGATAGAGATTCATTACCTTGGGCATGTTATTTCAAGAGATGGAATCTCAGTAGATCCATCTAAGATTAGAACCATCATAGATTGGCTTGCACCTACTTTAGTGACCGAGGTCAAGAGTTTTATGGGATTGACAGGATACTATAGGAATTTTGTAGGGGGTTTTTCTAGAGTGGTACATCCCATCTTTTCTCTTCAGTGTAAGGGAAAGAAGTTTGAGTGGACCGAGAAGTGCGAGAGGGCCTTTCAGGAACTCAAGAAGGCACTTACTAGCACTCCTATTCTAGCAGTGCCTAATCCTTCAGCGGATTTTGTTGTTTGCACATATGCTTCCTTAGATGGTTTGGGAGAAGTTCTTATGCAAAACGATCGAGCCATTACATATGAGTCTAGGAAACTTAAGACTCATGAACTTAACTACCCCACTCATGACATTGAGTTAGTTGTAGTGGTTCATGCTTTAGTGAGGTGGTGGCATTTCCTTTTGGGTCATCGGTTTTAGCTTCTTTTGACCATCAGAGTTTACAGTATATCTTCACTCATCCGAACCTGAATGCACGTCAGTGTAGGTGGATGGAATTCCTATGTGAGTATAATTTTGATGTCCACTAAATCAAAGGGAAAGAGAATGTGGTTAGTGGTATGAATAATTTAGTTAATTTCATTATATTGAATTTAGTATTGTTTAGAGCCATATTAATCACTTACTTAATTATAGTAAATTTAATATGTCAATCTTGGGTTTAATCCTAGGATAGACCTAAAGGTTAGAGGGAAATTTTTTTGAATACCATTAATAGTTGTTATATTGGAAATTAGTGAGTTATCAATTTAATAGACTAAGATTAAGAATTAAACTAGTTAACCCTAGAACTTGATGGGCATATTGATATGCTAGGGGCGAGTGTTAACAATAACCCCTCCATCAAGTTAGTCAGCACCTTCTCAGGATCAAGTGTACAACTTTAGTCAACTATTAACCTTTAACTTAAACTTATAACCTTTTTTAAAAAAATTTAAAAAAATTGGTGTGTTTTTTCATGTAAATTTATGGGCATGACAAATCTCAACTAATTTCTTTCACCACAATAAGAAACTAAAAAAATATTTATTGCTACCATTTGTTGGAAACATAGCTTTTCAATTTCTTTTTAAAAACATTGAAATGTATTCCACATAAAAATATGATGAAGGAAGAATAGATCATTTGCATAACATTATTCATCTTCTAGAATATAAGAAAACAAACATTTAACATTGAAAAAGTTTCCATTCACATTCTATAGCATAACACCAGAGTTATGCTTAGTAAATCCACTTTGTTTTATAAATAGGTCATTGAGTATGTAAAATTATTCATTGTAGAACTTCTAACTAAAATTATGTTTTTGAATGAACCTACATAGTTGGACATTCTTGGAACACTTTAATCCCTCTATTTTAACATGTTCTTGAAGTATTTCTTTTGGTTATTTTGTATTTGAGGTCTGCACACATTAATGTTAAAACAAAGACAAAAATAATATGCAATAAAAAGTAAGAGGCACATATCTATAGTGGATTCAATAAGCTAATCATTCTAATTTCATGTCAATCCTAGATTATCCCTAATAGATTTGGGCATGTTGTCTGTCCTCCTTTTTTCTATAATGAGAATGATGGTTGTCATTTTCCATTCCATTTTAAACTTCCAAAATATCACTTATATTTAACAAAATGATTTATTTTTTAATTAGGTCTCTCAAGAATGATTAAAAAATATTTAAAGGTAGTCCTATGTAATAGTGAATCATTTTCATTTACAAAATGAGAGACTACACACCTATATTCTATTTCAAAAACAAAGAAAAAAAGGATATCTATTCATAATACAAATCTCAAACCAAAATATTTATGAAACACTTATAGAAAGGTGTTTGTTTATATCACCCCACCTCTGCACTCTTTTACTTTGTGGATTAATCAGCATGATATCTTGTAGAAATTTTAATTTGGAACACCATAATTCTTGAATAAGGTTTAAAATAGAAAGTTCCTAATATTTTCTTTAGATGTCTTTGAGCTACCAACTATATGCATTTCTCTTTTGGTAGTCATGAGCCACATATGGTAGAAAACATTCTTGACAAATTAATTTTTCTTGAGAATAGGAAATGTCCATTCGAATTTTATTATTAATTATGTGTATGCTTGAGAATAACTATTCTACCTTCTATGATTTTAATTTGGGTTTTTCTTTATGAATTTGACAAGGTTCTCAAATACATTTGGGTGCATCTCATCATTTATGATCTTTGTTTCCACGCAGTCCATCAATATGGATCTATACAAATCTGTATATTTTCTACAACAATAATACCTTCAACAACAACAATAGCAGTGCCTTGCACATCAACAACAATACGGACACCTTCAATTGTTGGACCACAATCAACAAAACCACCAACAACAACACTCAAGTCATCGACACCAACGACAACTCAATAATCAGAAATGAGTTAATCAATAGTACAACATTGGTTATTTAGAAGTGTAAATTCATTATATTACACCCTACAGATGAATGTTTAATATCATTTTCAACTGTATACATCATATGATAGATGTTTCCTTTTGTTGGCTACAACATGAGATACCACATTTTAAGGTGGATTCATAATATCTAAAGCTATAATTATTTGTAACATATATGTGAATTAAGCATGGGATACCATGTATGTCTAAAAGATTGATTTTGATTTAATCATAGATTTGTATTTACCTCATTGTAATATTTTAGATAGGATCTTCAAAAGGATGTAATAGGGTGACTTTGGGCTAATTTTTGAATGACCTTTTGAATGGAAAACAAACTATTGTTTCATTTCTAATCATTTTCTTGTAGGTTTCTTCACCATATCTAAATCCTTATCTCCATGAAAAAATTAGGAGGATAGAAAACTATTCCATTTCACTTTATGTAGTGTTTTCTAAGAAAAATTTTGCTCTTTATCTTGGGTTCCACCCAAGATTCAAAAGATCGTTTTATAATCTGATATTTAGAATTGAGGTTTTAAATTTAATGTCATATACTACCATATAAATTATGTACATACTTGAAAAATAAATGGGTCAATGAAATCACACCACAATTGACTACTAACACACTAAGATAAAATTTTACACGTCAATAATATGTTCTCTTTTATGAATGATTGTTAGTTTTGACTTGTAAATATATTTTATAGTTGAATATTAAAAGGTATAAAGTTTAAATAATTCAATAATCATTAAAGGTAAATCTACAATGGTTGTATATATATATATATATATATATATATATATATATATATATATATATATATATATATATATATATATATATATATATATATATATGTATGTATGTATGTATGTATCTCTCTCTGTGTGTGTATGTATATGTATATATGTATCTCTGTGTGTGTGTGTACACACACACACACACACACACACACACACATATATATATATATATATATATATATATATATATATATATGTAGATATATATCTACATATATCTATATATATATGTATATATGTATATATATATATACATATATATATAGATATATGTGTGTGTGTATATAGATATATGTAGATATATATCTACATATATCTATATATATATGTATGTATGTATATATGTGTGTGTGTGTGTGTGTGTGTATTGTGAGCAAGGCTTTCGAGGGTACCTGTTATCTATTTTGAAAGGCTCAAATCAATCAAACGTTAAGAGTTTAATCTAACATGCAATCAAAACAAAATAAAGCAACTCTAAGCTAAGCCACCTCAAATTGAGCCAAAAAATAGGTGCACCCAAGCACTGTTTGATTTGCTCTGATAAGAGGGATGTGGGTGTGCTCTCTAAGCACTTGGAGCATACTCTAATGCATTTGAGGAAGATTTGAAGCTCATGAAAATTTCAAAATGGCACAAAAATAGGTATAGAACACCTGATTTGCCCCTAAGGCATCAAGAACTCAAACTATGCTTTAATGGAGATTAAGCTACATGATGAATAATCTAGGATTGATTTTAGACCAAATGAGATGTGATATGAGGCTATGCTATGCAAAACAATAAGAAAAACTATGTTAATCCATTATTACTAAGCTATGATGAGCTAAAATGCTTGAAAGTAGGCTAAATTAGAATGATTTGTGCTAAGTCTAGAAATAAAAGGGCATGATAACAATGCATGAGAATGAAAGTTAAGCTAATTGATTTGCTCTTGAAAGGAGGGGTATTTATAGGATTCTTAAGGGCTTGGGGTAGGAAGAGTGAGCGGCTAGGATTGAAATCCTTAAGAGAGGCCAAGATTCACTCAAAGGGGAGCACATGGATTGTGCTAGTTTAGGGTCACCTCCTTGTGACAAGTGTCACAAGGGCATTGGGTTGAAAGAAGGGAGGAATGTGCACAATTTGGGAAATGTGCCTAAGGTCAAAGGGTGTAAGAAAGGGGTGAGGGGCTTCTTAAATGCATGATAAATGCATGTAAGAGGGACAAGGAGGCCTTAAATGCCTCCAATGCATTTCAAAAAGGGAAGCCCTCTTTGTTGACTTTGGGGTAAGCTTAAGAGTTGGCTAATCTTGTTTAGGGAATGTGACAAGGTTAGGGGAGGAATTAGGATTAGGATTAGGATGGGTGAAGAGGTTGGATTTGAGAAGATTCTAGAAGAGTCTAGATTTCTCCTTAGTTTTATGGAATAAATGTTTATTCATTCCAAAGGCTTAAGTTTTGGGAATATTTATTAAAATATTTTCAATAAATATGAAAATTAAATATTTAATCTTAATTAAATATTTAGCCTTGGGATTAGGGTTAGAAAAGATGGGATTAGCCTTTTAATCGAGATTAAGAAGGAATTAGAAGATTCTAGAAGAGGTTAGTGGTTTTAGGAAAGTTGGCCAACTTTTGGTCAAAAAATAAATTAATTATTTTTTTGGGGATTTTTGGTCAATTTATTAATTAAAATAATTAATAAATAAGGAGATAATGTTTAAATAAGATTTAAACATTTTTGGAAGGGATTTCTTAATTAAATATTTTTAATTAAGATAAAGGGATTTAATGACATAAAAATAAATTAATTAATTAAATAATTAATTAATTAATAAATGATGATGTCATCAGGGGTTTTTCAGAAAATAAAAATAATTTATTTTCTAAAGGATTTTTAGGTGTCTACATTTTGCCCCTCTTTGATGTGATGTCGCAAGTGGCATGGCGTCAAAGACAAGAAAATAAGATGCCCAAGGCTAGAATTTGAAGGAATGAGGGGTTGTGCCCCCTCGAGAAAATAACGCAAGGAGTAAACGTTGTGGAATTTTCTCGAAAGGAAACAGAGAAGGGAGAACCTAGGAAGAAGGGAAGATAAATAACCAGACTTCCAAGAGCAATGAGGAGTGAATGCAAGATGGGATGGAAGGCAAAATGCAGGATGCAACTACATGAGAGATGCAAGATATAAGAGTAATCTATATGATGCAGGATGTAGGGGATTGGGGAAGCTCCAATTGCAAATGTGGAGAGTACAACCTAGTTTTGATATAGCAATGCTAGACACCTGCCAAGGATACTGGGATCATGAGGCCTTGTCACCAGCGTTACATAGGACTGACGCTAAAAGGACACACAGGGTTGCCTCAGCATCACACATGAAACCCGAAGGAGGCATGGTGGAAATGATGCTGAAGAAACCACAAATACATGACTGACTTACAGGCAGAAGCAAAAGATCAAAAGACCTTGCCCCAGATTATCCTCAGTCACAGCGCACCATGATATAAAGGATCATGGTGACTTTGAGTAGAGAACAACGAGAAGCCATAAAAGATTAACAAGATCCAAAGGACAAAATCCAAGACCAAAATGACAACTCCAAAAAGATATCCTTTGCCAAGGAGAGAGATTTGATTTGACTGATTTGATGGGGGGAAGATTAGGTCAGACAGGAGGAAGGATACATCCTCAAGGACCCATTGATTGATGAAAGAATGAGGGTTTGTTGTTCGCCGGCAAATGATGAAGTTAAAGAAGAATCATAGTGATCAAGAATAGTCGACAATGGATGTTGTTGAAGTACAAGGCTGGGTAGGACAAAGTGTTCTGATCAAATGCTACTATAGGACTGACAAGGACTATGTACAATAGAAAGGGACGATATGTACAATAAACGAGAAAAGATATATAATGGATATGTACAGAAGCTCAGGATTGGGGATAGGAAGATCTCGCTATATAGGATATACAAGAAGGATTGCGCTATACAAAAAGGAGTACAAGATATACAGGATATGATACAAGATATGGTACAAGATATGTGCAAGATGTGGTACAAGATATGTGCAAGATAGGGTACAAGATATGTGTAGGTGGGAATGGCAAATTTGCGTGAGGAGTATGAAAAAGAGGAATGCTGGGGATGGTGGATGGGGATGGGGATGGTGAAAAGGACTGAGATGGTAGGATGGGGGGGGATGGGAGTTTGATAGATAATGACTCGGTCCACTATGTATCACCAACATACTTGTCCAAGGCGCTTGAATTGCCAAGTTTTCACCATTGGATGATTATTTTCTTTTCTTTTTTCTTTTTTTTCTTTTTTTCTTTTTTTGTATTTTTCTGCTTTTTTCAATTTTTTAGGGATTTTCTGGATATGTAGGATCTAGTTCAAGCATAGAACCTCTTCAGATGTATGATGTTTATTGGATCATTCAAAGGCTCTCCTTCTAGTGTAGATAGCTAATAAGCTCCAGAGCCAAAACATGCTGTGACAACATAGGGGCCCAGCCAAGTAGGCTCAAACTTGCCTTCTTTTCTCTATTTGCTTGGACCTTCTGATTTTCTTTTAGAACCATGTCACCAACCTGGAATTGTCTAGGATGGACCTTCTTGTTATAACTCCTTTTGAGTCAATTCTGGTATGCAACCAGGTGATCATATGCTTGCTATCTCTTTTCATCTAGCAGGTCTAGCTATGTGAGACGGGCTACACGATAGTCTTCATTAGTGGTGTAGTTCTTCATGGAGACTCGCAATGATGGGAGCTTGACCTCGATCAGCAAAATGGCTTCAGCACCATATACAAGGGAATATGGGGTGGTGCCTGTGGGAGTGCGATAGGAAGTGCGATAGGAAGTGCGGTAGGCCCAGAGGGCGGGATTTATTTGGAGGTGCCAGTCATGACCAGAATCATTGACAACCTTCTTGAGGAGTTTCAAGATAGTTTTGTTGGTTGCCTCAGCTTGGCCATTGCCTTGGGGGAAATATAGACTGGAGAAATGGTGATGGATGTGGAGTCTGTCACACAGATCATCCACATGCTAGTTTTCAAAAGGTGTGCCATGGTCTGTGAAGATGGTAGATGGTATGTCGAAGCGGCAGATGATGTGGTAAAGGATGAACTTAGATATTTGGATGCTAGTAGTTAGGGTGAGCGGAATCACTTCAACCCATTTGGTAAAGTACTATGTGGTAGTTATTATTTACTTGTGTCCATCTAAGGAAAGGGGAGTGATTAAGATGACAAGGTCAAAGCCCCAACATGAAAATGGCCAAGGTGGCGCAATGGGCTGCAAGTCTTGTGCTGGTGCATGAATCAGATTTGCATGCTGCTGACATGGTAAATATTTTTTGACAAATTCACAAGCATCATGTTCCATGGTTGGCCAATAATACCCAACTCGAAGCAACTACTTAGCTAGAACCATGCCACTCATGTGGGCACCGCAAATTCTAGCGTGGACCTCTTGTAAAGCCAGGATCGCCTCATTTGAGTCTAAACACCTAGAGAGGATATTGTATACCCGCGACGATAAAGGGTGTTGGCTACAAGAGTGTAGCGGGAAGCTCTGTGAATAAGGTTTTGGCGTTGGTTATTGGTGAGATGGGGAGATATGATACCATTCTTTAGATATGCATGGATGTTGTGGTACCATGGGGACTGAGGACCAACCAAGACACACACCATTTCCACATTGGCGTTCTCATAAGCTAGTGTATGTAGCTGCTCGACTAGGAATTCATACTGTGATGCGTCGCATGGGATTTCTAACAAGGATCCGATGGTTGCCATTGCATCTTCTGCTTTGTTATGAAGTCTTGGGATCTGTGTGAACTGTAGCTTTATAAAATGCTCTTTCAGTCTATCCGCCAGCTCTTTATAGGGTAGCAACTTGTCATCTTTTGTCTAATATTCATCTAGGACTTGTTTGATAATCAGCTGTGAATCTCCAAACACTTGTAATTCTATGATATTCAACTGAATGGCTATTCTGAGACCTGAGATGAGTGCCTCATATTCTGCAATGTTGTTGGTACACGAGAATCCCAATTTGAATGATTTTGGGATGTAGTCACCTTGAGGTGTGATGAATAGGATTCCTACCCCTGATCCATGTGATGTGTAGGATCCATCAAAGTATAGTTTCCACATGGGTTGTTCTTCGATCATACATAAGTTTTCATAAGGGAATTCCATGATTAGTGGATAGGCATCCACCAGTGGTGCTTCTGCTAGCTGATCGGAAATGACTTTCCCTTTGATTGCTTTGCGATCAATATACTGGATGTCAAACTCACTGAGTAACATGACCCATTATTCCATAAGACCTATGAGGGTTGTCCTTGATAATAGGTACTTGAGGGGATCCACTTTTGAAATGAGCCTGATTGTGTGACTGAGCATGTAGTGTCTAAGCTTTTGAGTGGCAAAGACCACTGCAAGGCATGCTTTTTCCATGGGTGAATAATTAAGCTCATAGCTGACAAGAGTTTGACTAATGTAGTAGATGGCTCTTTCTTTGTTTTCATCATCATGCTGAGCTAGGAGTGCCCCTAGTGCTGTAGTGGTTGCCGAGATGTAGAGTATGAGAGGGTGTCCTAGAGCTGGTGGTACTAGAATTGGAGAATTAGCAAGATACTCCTTGAGCTTATCAAAGCTTCTTTGACATATGGGATCCCATTTGAAGCTTGTGTCTTTGCATAAGATATGCGTAAAAGGTTGGCACTTGTCTGCTAGCTGAGAAATGAACCGACACACTGATTGAAGCTTTCCTTGTAGGCTTCTGAAATGTTTGAGTGTTCTTGGTGGAGGCATTTCTATTATTGCTTTGACTTTCTTGGGGTCTATCTCTATGCCTCGTCGTGATACAATGAAACCTAGGAGCTTTCTAGATGTAACACCGAAAACACATTTCTTTGGATTGAGTTTTAAGCCATAATGATGTAAGCGATCAAACACACTCTCAAGGATGTCGTCTACATAGTCTTCCAGGATCTTGTGGATCATGTCATGGAAGATCACTGTCATCACCCTCTGATACGTGGCTCCTACATTTTTTAACCCGAATGGCATCATGTTGTAGCAAAAGGTACCCCATGGAGTTGTAAATGTTGTTTTATGTTGATCTGCTTCTGCTATACGAATCTAATTGTAGCCTGAAAAGCCATCCATTAGTGACAACATCTCATGACCGGCTGTGAGATCTACCATCATGTCTATATTTGGTAGCGGGAAATCATCTTTAGGACATGCCTTGTTCAAGTCCCTGAAATATGTGCATATTCTGATGTCTCCTAAAGGCTTGGTGATAGGTACAATGTTAGAAAACCATTATGAGTAGTCTATAGCTCTGATAATCTTGGCTTGGAGGAGTTTTTAAAGCTCTGCTTTGACTAATAAGGAAACTTTCGGATGCATTTTTCTCAGCTTCTGCTTCACTGGCTTGACATTAGGATCCACTGCTAGATGATGAATGACAAGATTAGGATCAAGCCCAGGCATGTGTGTGTATGACCATGCAAAATTTATGATTGATTCTCTAAGGAGTGCAGTCAACGCCATTTCTTCACCTTCTGTCAGATTGGCCACAATGTAGGTAATTCTCAGACATTCCTCTGTACCTAAGTTGACCGGCCTGGTTTCTTCTATGATGATAGGTGATTGCTCTAGTATGTAATCTCACATAGAAGGAAGATGCAAGTCTTCATCTTCTAGCGCTTGAATTGCCAAGTTTTCACTAGAAGATACGCTCTTTATTTTTACTATTTTGGAATCAGAATGTGCCCCAGAAGGGTTTTCACATAAGGACTCATGTTGTACTTTTTCAATTTCTTTTTTGCAGCTAAAGCTTGCCTCCTCCCCAAAGTATCCCTCTGGGTCAAGCTTGTAGATGTGAGCTGACTCCAAATCCTAAATTGGTTGTGGGCCTGATGCCCCCATGAATGCTAGGAGTGCTTCCGTGCTTTGGAACTCATCGATGTGTGCTATGCTTGGTTGGTCCTAGTCTATGAGTTGAGGGTGGATGAGGGGAAGCTCTATGAGATTTATGGGGAGTTGTTGGAGGACAAAAGTCCCTAGGAGGGTATCATCATCAAAGATATCATCATAGGATTTTATTTCTTTCTCTTCAAGGATGTCTTCAATTTCTATGAGGTTGTCCCGGCTATTCAAGAGGGGAACGCTAGTCATGTTGGTTCCCCCAGTTGCGGTATTGGGCCCTTGTATATGTAGGTGAGGGGTATTAAAGCCAAGACCCTAATGTTGTGGGTTATTTGATGCTGTGATAAGGTCTTTTCTTCCGCCTTCATGTGGTCCTAGACCACCTCCTTGATAGTTCCATTGCTCAGTAGTGTACTTGTGAGATTGTGGGTATTTATCCTTGAAGTAGTCAAGAAGTTGAGTGTCAGGTGGTGGGGGCTCTTTATACAACCACCTATTGATGTCAGGATCCATCTCTTGACTGTTTAATGTGCCATGGGATTCAAAAGTCATAGGTCCCATTCTCTTGATTTCATGATGCTCTTCAATAGACTTTCTTTGGTGACTGGGGCACCCTTGAGTATGTAGATCAAGTGGGAGGGCCCCTACAGCAAACACATCATGTAGGCTATATTCCCCACAGCCTTGGTTATTGATCTTGACAAAAGAGAGGGTGGAGGTGAGGATGGTCTCTAGATCGCAGTGGGATCGGGATGAACTAGCAACAGAAGTGCCAATGTTAGTTCCAGGATAGTGAGTGGAATGAGGGAATGATGCTTCCATCGCATGATAGTATGCGAAGGGTTGTGGATCAGCATGGACGGTAACCTCAGTGACTTGATGTAGAAATTTGATGCACTAATGGTAAGTAGATGGTACAGCCTTAATGGAATGAATCCATGGTCAGCCTAGGAGGATATTAAATGGTAGGTCAAGATCAACAACATGGCAAATAGTATCTTGAGTTGATGGGCCTAGCTGAATAGGTAAAGTAATAGTACCTTCAGAGGTACACTCCAAGTTGTCATAGGCTTTGATAGTGATTACTTCATGTGTTATATCAGCCTATGTGAACCCAATCTGCTGAATGAATTTCAAAGTACACAAGTTCAAGGCCAAGCCATTATCTATCAAGACCCGTTTGATGGAAAAGTCTCTAACCATGACAGTGATGTAGAGGGGGAGAGTGTGGTCAGGTGCAACATCTGGTATGTCAGATGGTTTGAAGGATAAAGCATAGGTTGCAGATCGATGTCCCACAAGGGTCTCGAACTAGGTGTTGTTAATGTCTATGGGGACATGTCCTTCTCTGAGAGCTCGGTCAAGGATCTCCTGATAGAGGGGTGAAGTACGGAGAAGGTCCAAGATGGATATTTGGGCTGGTGTGTTCCCAAGATGTTCTATGAGGTTATATTGTGCATTGTGTGCATTATGTGCTGGCCTCAGATGGGCACCAGCGATAGTTATATGGCCTCTGTGAGTGGTAACAGCACATTGACTATCTGCTCCTCTGACATGGATGACATTGACTGTGGGCTCAACTTGGGCTATACATCCAAAAAATTTATCATAATTGATGTAGGTAGTAGTGTTATCTTCTTGCTTTCCTTTTCCATGATTTCGGTGATGATTGGTATTGGCTTGGTTCTTTCCAACATTGTGTTGTGGGAACACATTCTGATAGATTTGTAGGTTGGCATTTGGTGAGGCTTGAGCAGGTGTATCGACTTGGATCTCCTTTTGGTTGATGAGATCTTGGATATAGTTTTTGAGTCTCATACACTTCAGGGTAGTGTGTCCTTTGACACGATGATAATCACAGTACTCATGATCTTTGTACCAATCAGGCTTGGGAGTGGTATCATCAACTGGCTGGATTGGTGGAAATGTGATTAGGTTGGCCTTGGCCATTCGGTGAAAGATAACATCCAGGGGCTCACCAAATGGTGTGAAATTCTTCCTTGGATTGTTCTGAGCTCTTGGTTTGTGTTGTTTGGGAGAAACATTAACGGTATTGACCTGATTGTTCAGATTGCCTTGATTTGCTTGATGGGCTTGCTGCTGATAATTCTTTGGGTTATTTTGAGGATGATACTGTTGCATGGGTTGCTAATGGACTTGAGGAGGTTGCTGATGGACAGGCACTTGTTGCTTTTGGTATGTGGGAGTTGGTGTAGGACTAGCCATGACAAATTAAACATGCTTGGTATCAGTGGCTCCATCAGTAACAATGCTTTTGTTACGATTCTAGTACCGAGATTTATCATTGCTGGGTTTATTCTGGGAATCATTTTTGAAGTGCTGGATTGTTCCTTCATCTAGGAGGGCCTTTTCAATGCCTATCCCTTTTCTTTTGATATCTTGATAGGTTTGGAGACAATTCATCTGCATGAAGTGGGATAGATTAGGATGTAGGTTATCAATGAAGATTTTGGTCAAATGCTTTTTTGGCAGTTGGTATGATAACCTAGTGGTAAGGTTCTACCATCGTTGCAAGTATTCTGCTAGGCTTTCTCCCTCTTTTTGCTTTGAGTTGTAGAGATCTAACAAGGTCAACTCATTCTCAACATTGTGGGCATAATGGTTAATGAACTTCTCAGAGAGTTCAGTAAAGGTTGTGATGGTCCCACTGGGTATTTTATAGAACCACTCAATAGCGGTTCCTCCCAAGCTCTTGGGAAATAAACATAGAAGGTAATTGTCACTGTATGCCACTTCTTGGCATGCCACATAGAATTCCTTAACATGATTGACTGGATCTCCTTTCCCCTGATATTTATCAAATTTAGGTGTTTCAAAGTGCTTGGGGAAGGGAATAGCGGCAATGGATCGATCAAACGGGTAAGGAAACACCTCTTCAATATTGTAGGTTTTTCTCTTAGTACCAGTTTGGAGCTCCTTAAGAGCATTCTTCATGGCTTCCCACTCGACATTGAATGGTGTTTGACTGGGTACTCCCATTGGAGGTGGGTATTGTGGAGCGGGATATGGAGATGGCCCAGTAGGATAGGCGGATTGGAGTGGATTTTGGAACAATGTTTGCTGGGGAGGATACTACTGATGTGGCATAGGGGGATATTGTGGTGATGGATATGGGACTACTTGCTGGTGTTGTGGAATGATAGGGACTTGCTGCTATGCCTGGTAGGAGGAAGCTTGTTGTTGCTGGGGAATGATAGGGGTTTGTTGCTATGACTAAAAGTGGGGTTGTTGTGGGGGAGGTTGGTGGAATGACACTACTTGCTGGTAAGGTGGTCCTTGCTGAACTTGGCTCTGTGGTTGACCAATCTAGGTCGGGTGCATTCCCGCATTGCTTAAGGGTGGAATTGATGTGGGGAAGCTTGAAGCAAAGGGTGGCCAGGAAAGATAGCTTGCGAAATGGGATGAACTTTGCTGCTGAGGTGGAGGAACTTGCTGAAAGGCATTAGGCGTTGTGAATGGATAGTTTGCAAAGGATGAAGCTGGTCGAGGTTGTGATGGTTGATGTGCTGCTTGTGAGAAGGTGGCTTGTTGGTTTCCAAACATGGATGTAGGAGAATGGATTGGTATGCCCCAAGCTTTCATTTCTTCTTGAGTGAGGCCCCAATGAGAGCCAGTGTGTGGTGGGAATTATGTTGCAGCAGATGTAGGGAAGGTAGATGTGATGGGAGTTTGGGACACGAATGGTGGATTGGAAAAGCTCATGGAAGGCATCCCTGTGGTGAAGGCATTTTGATGGGCTTGTGCTTGGGTAGATGCTTGTTGGGGAGGAAAGGAAGGGAACGTTTGCGCTCCCCATGAAAAGGGTGATGTTGATGCAGAAGCTTGCTAAGTGGGAAAGGGGAGTGATTGTGCTGCCCTCGGAATAGATGATGCTGATGTTTGTTGGGTGAAAGAGGGAAATGATTGCGTTGATCCTAGAAAAGATGGTATGGATGTTGAAGCTTGTGGAGCAAGGGGGAAGGATGATTGCATCCCTCCTGAAAAGAATGGTGTGGAACGAGATGGAGCTGCTTGTGTAAATGGATGTGTAAGAGGTGGGAGTTGATTTTGTGATAAGCGTTGGATTTGTGCAAGAGCTTGGGAGGCCATGGAAGATGATGAAGTACCTATGATAGGGAATGGAGTAGACGGTGTGACAGCTTGTGTTACGGGGCTTGCAAAGCTTCCTTGCAGAAAAAGGGGAATGGTGGAGGTTGCTTGAGACGTTTGCAAGGTGGGATCAAGGAATGGTTGGATGAATGGAGAGTAAGCTTGTACTGGGATTTGGATAGTGCTTATGGGAATACGAGGAGAGAGATATGGTGGAATGGGAGTATGCCTTTGCGCAAAGTTAGTGAACATGTTCTGTTGGTTTTGGGCCATAAGTGTGTTGACTGCTGGTGGATTCTCTGGATGATTCACAAATGTTTCTATTGCCAACAGGGCTGAGGGGATATTGGGATCATCCCATGTATTTCCAGTTTGTATTTCAGGATCATAGGCTACCATTGCACTAGTAAAAATGTTGGGATCAGATGAGCTGGTGATTGGATAGGGATTCATGTTTCTTCACTTCCTAGATCTGGATCTTGTCTCGATAGGCATGGAGATGCAAATGCTAGATGGATGCAAGATGTTTCCCAAAAAGACTCTAAAGGATGATGGATGCAAGCTAAGAAACTTCTAGGGATGATGAAACTGTTTAAAATGCAATGCAAGGATTGGTGAGGTGCTTGGATATGAATCAAGGATGGTGAAATATTTGATGGAAGATGGTGATAGATTGGTGAGATGCTTGGTGATGATGGAGGCTTGGTGGGATGCTCTAATTTGGTGTCAAGATTGGATGGAGGATTGGTGGAATGCTGGTGGGAGATTACTAAGTGTCAACAATGAGCTGTTGCTTTTGCCTGATGGAGGATCAGTGATAGGATTTGGGCCAACCTAGGATAGACTAATGATCTTTGTTCAACTGGATTCTTATCAATACAAGCCAATCTCTTGCTCGAGATGATGAGGCTGTGCAAGGACAAGTTGGATTTCCTTTAGACAATGCTCTATCAAAAAGGGGATGCTTTCTGATTTAGGATAAGGGATGGAAACAACTCAAAGGTTTTGAACACTAAGTGTTTGTGGATTTGGATCTCTAGATTTGGTACAAAAGATGGTGGGTTCTGATTTAGGTGATGGATGCTGGATTTTGGATGAAGGATATGGGATTCTGATGGTGGATTACTAATGGAAAGATGGTGAAGGATAATGGAACAATGCTCTTTCTAAAAGGATGATGCAGATGCGAGTGGGATGGATGATCTATGATGCTACTAGGAAGATGATGGTCTATGCAACTAAGAAGGACTCTAGGATGCAACTAAGGTTTGGTGATGATGCAAGGATGAAACTAAGATGAGACTAGGATGAATGCCTGCTGAGATGCGATTGTGAGATCTGAAGGTAGAATGGAACATGCAATGGATCCAGCTAATCTTCTCTTTCAAGGTTGATGTAGCAATGGTTTACTCGGAAATGGTAGGCAAACTATTTGACTCTTGCATTATAGCCAATATTATCAAGCCTTTCTTGATATTTTTCTTCTGCTTGGGTTTCTTGGACAAAGGATTGATGGCTTTTAAGGTTCCTCTCTACAACTTTCTTCTCTTGATAATCTTTGGTTTTGGGCAACTTGGCTTTCGGATGTTTGATCAAATTGGGCATATCTTTGGGAAAATTCTGATAGGTTTGGTTTGAGGCAAAAGGCTCTTTGGATATCTGATTTCTACAAGATTTTATGAGTATCAAGTTTGATTCAACGTTTTCCAATGGAAAAGGATAGATAAACAAGACTTTTGGAAAAGCAATCTCCGCAAGGGACAAAGCAACCTTGCGGGATACAAACAGGATGACTGACTCTGATAAAGCTTTGAAAGTGTATGTTCCAACAATGTTTTCACAGAGTTTTTTGATGATCAAGCACTTCAAAGAGATCTACCTAAGGAAGGTGAGTATCAAAATTGCTTGCCCACAGCTTGGTATCCCCCAAAAGGGAATACAAATGCTGAGTAATCTTGAGGCAACCCGGTAAACCCCTTGGAATCGATCCTTGCACAAGGATTTTGATACTTTCGGATGTAGATAGGGTAGCCTCTATTTTATTAGGTTTTTAATAGTTCCGTGGAGTCTCCATACCCGATTATGCTGATCACCCGTGACTCACTTAAGAGCCTAGCCAATAATGCTGGGGGAGAGGAATATTTACCATCCCTAGTCATAGTGTTTGGCACGAACGCCCGGCGATTAGGAGATATAAGTGAGTACTTTTTGCCTTCACTTTATTTATATATCGATCAGGGGGGATACTGGTTTGAGGTCATTCTCCAAGGAGGAAGCGCTTCTCCTTGGATAGGCCTCGCTAAAAGCAGAACAGGTGAACTTGTCCATGTTCAAATGTTCCACCTTGCTTACTCTAACAAGGATTTTACAAGAATTGAAAAACTCCTAAATGCACATCAAGCAGATTTGTTCATTTTCCCAATTTGATTAAGCCATATTTGAACTTTGAAATTGAAGACACATGTGCTTAGATTTTGATTTGTTCTTTCTCCAAAATGGAAATGATTTGAGCGGTTGCAAGTTCTTTCCTTTTGGGCATTCAAGATTGATATTTGTGAGTTGATTTAAGAACTTTGAAAATGTGCTTTGTTTTATCATTAGATCATTCAAGATTGTGTTTGTTTGCTTGCTTTGAAATTTGAAACAAGAGAGGGAATAGAGTTATGTGTTCCTTTTAGTGCATTTGAGATTGGGTTTGATTTTTCAAAATGATAATGACACTTTAGGACCTAAGTTCTTTCCTTTAGTTTCATTCAAGATTTGTTTTGACCTTTGTTTGCAATAAAAAAAAAATGAATCCAGTCCCAAGCAATTCAAGATAGAAAAACACCAAAAATTGACACTGTCCAGCTTATACGCGACGCTGGAAAGTGAAAAGGTGACATTTCATTCTCACAGGTGACATTCTGTACCTTCACAGATGACAGATAACTATGTAGAGGCGACGGAGAATTTTTTCAGGTGACAAAGAATTGACCACAGGCAGGGGAGAAAGACTTAGAGGCGACACCTAAATTCTCTGAGCGATGACAGAACATTCACAGGCGATAAAATAAAAACCAGAGGTGACAAGAGAAAAACCAGAGGTGAGGTTTTTGTACCCGAAGGTGTGAAATTTTATCTCAGAGGCATGATTTCTTAAGTTCAGATGTGATTTTTTAACTTTGAGGTGTGAAACTTTATCGCAGAAGCGTGATAATTTATGTCGTAGGCATGATTTCATTACATGTAGGCGATAGAAGAAGAAGTGGAGGCAAAATAGAAGTTATCGACGGCG